>LPNX010741813.1:297635-315155 GCA_001517045.1 Pseudotsuga menziesii | reverse complement strand
ATGATACTTTGTTCACTTCAAATATAGATAGAGATCTTCTTGTAATAAAACATGCAATTATGTGTGCAACTTAACTTCATTAATCCTACATTTTATATCTCCATGAATATTTTTTCTCATGATTCAACAAATTACAGATTTTCATATACTCCTCCTAATTTATGGCATACCGAATTAGTTATAAATGATACAACATTTCATTTTTTATGATTGTATATTAAAAACACTTGGAGTAAATAAAATTTGTGATCAATAAAAACATTCTTTCTAGGATTAGTTTTTCCAATTTTAATGGAATATTTCTTTAATGCATAATTTTTACAAATTAAATGAAATAAATAAAATGTTTACAAAAAAATTCAATGTCATAGAAGTCCTTGTAATAGAATTTTTCTAGATTTCTTGAAATAGGTGTTAGATGGTCTCTGGTTCTGAATTGTTTTCATTATTAGATGGTTTCTTTGGCTACAATCAAGTACTGGTAGCCGAAGAAGACAGATTAAAGACAATGTTCAGAACCAAGTGGGGAACCTTTGCCTACAAAAGGATGCCCTTTGGGCTTATAAATGCTGGGGAAACATTTCAGAGGGCTATGGACATAGCTTTCCGTGGATTGATTGGACGAAGTGTTGTGGTGTACCTTGACGAAATTACAATATTCTCAAAGAAAAGAGAAGAGCACGTGTTTCACTTAAAGGAAATTTTCAAACGTTGTCGAAAATATGGCATTTCCCTCAATCCTAAAAAGTGTGTGTTCGCTGTCACAGAGGGCAAGTTGCTGGGTCACATAGTTTCAAAGATAGGAATTTCTATTGATCCAAAAAGAGTCAAAGCCATTGAGCAAATCCCCTTGCCCCATAATAAGAAAGGGATGCAGTCTTTTATGGGCACTATAAACTTCGTGCGAATATTTGTCCCTGATTTTGCTCAGATTGTTAAGCCACTGCAGCAGATGGTGAAACAAAATGCACAATTTAAGTGGACTGAAATTGAAAAAAATGCTTTCAGCAAAATCAAGACTATTATTGCACATGCGCCCTCCCTGAAAAGCCCGGACTTTGATAAAGACTTTATTTTGTATACATTTGCATCCGATGATTCACTGGCAGCTGTACTCACCCAAAAGGAAGAAGGGAGGGATGAATTCCCAATATCCTTCATGAGCACTGGTCTGCAAGGGGCTGAATTAAACTACCTAGCCATTGATAAGCAAGCTTACGCAGTATTTAAGGCAGTGAAGCAATTCAGGCCTTATATATTAAAAAACCGAACCAAGGTAATAGTCCCCTACCCAGCTGTAAGATCCCTTCTCATATAGAAAGAGTTAGGAGAAAGAAGGGGAAACTGGGTAACAGCTCTTCAAGAATACAACCTTGAATTCAAGCCAGCCTCTATAGTGAAAGGTCAAGGGTTGTGCAAATTGATGACTGAAAGCGGGAACAACGAAGAACAAGCATGGGAGGATGAGGCGGAATTACATGTAATGGATGTATGTCCTTTGTTTACAGCTCCTGAGTCTTGGTATAGAGACCTTGTGCATTACCTGCAATCAGGGCTGTTGCCAGAACATTGGAATTCCAAACAAAGAAGAGCTCTGCATCTTAAATCGGCCTCCTATCAACTTGTTGAAGGAGTATTATTCAGAAAGAATTATGACAGGATTCTCCTCAGATGTCTAGAAAAAGAAGATGCAAAGAAAGTAATGTCAGAATGACATGATGGTCCTGCTGGGGGACATTATTCAGGAGACACTACAGCCCACAAAATCCTCAAAGCCGGTTACTATTGGCCTACACTCTTCAAGGATGCACATGCACATGTCAGGAAATGTGATATTTTCCAAAGGTGTGGTGGAAGACAGCCTAAAGCAGCAACACCCCTAAAGCCTGTGACGATCACGGAACCATTCAAGCAATGGGGACTGGATATTATTGGAGAAATAAAACCAAATTCTTCCCTCCAACACAAATACATTCTAACCACGACTGATTATTTCACTCGCTGGGTCGAAGCTATCCCGCTGCGCAAGATAAATGAAGACGAAGTCATCAGCTTCCTACAAGATCATATCATGACCAGGTTTGGAGTTCCAGTTTTGTAAGTATTTGATAATGCTAAATAATTTTGATCAATTAAATTGACTGCATTTGCTCATGATAAAGGGATAAAATTGCATTATTCAGCTAATTATTATCCACAAGGAAATGGCCTGGATGAATCCTCTAACAAAAATCTGATTAGGATTTTAAAGAAGACTGTGGTAGAAAACCAGAGGAGTTGGCACTCAGCATTACCAAATGCCCTTTGGGCTGATAGAGTCACCCCCAAGTCCATGATTGGAGTGTCTCCATATACCCTTGTCTATGGTAAAGAAGCCATCCTTCCTCCCAATATCATGCTACCATCTTCCATACTAGCTCAAGAATCTAGGGGGTCGGATGATGAAGTTTTACAAATAAGAATATATAATATCTTGAAAGCAGAAGAGGCTAGATCTAAAGCCAAAGAACGCTTTAAACAACAACAAGAGTCAGTTAAGAGATGGTTTGACAAGCATAAAACTGGGACAAAATACTTTGAAGTAGGAGACTTAGTCCTCAAATGGGACCACCCCCATGATGAGAAGGGAAAGCATACCAAATTCCAGCAGTTGTGGGTAGGCCCTTTTCAGATCGCAGCCAAGCTTGGTCCTTCTACTTACAAGTTGCAAGATCTGCAGGGATGGGAGGAGAGCCTACCAGTGAATGGTTTGGTTCTCAAGCCTTATTTTTCCTGAGTAGTTTGATTTCTTCTGTCTTGTGTATAAACAATCCGTCTGGTAGTCTTTTGAGTCATGCTTTTTTTTCAGTTTGCTTTAGTTTTATTTTTCTTTTTTTCAATAAAGGGGATGAACCTACAATTGCATGAGGAACATTAGAATTTTTGGGAGTGATAAACAATTTAGTGATCAGACTATGGATTACTGTTTATATTAAATATTTTCTTCCAGCTTAGTCATTTTCTCGAATAATTCTATGTGCATTGAAGTCCTGCTTAATCCCTATGTAATAAACCGGATTCAGAAAGTCTGGAACACTATGTTGGGGCTCCATCCACGTCACATTTAAATTGTTCTAAGGAGAAACAGCAGAAGACCCATGGAAAGAAACAAGGTGAACAGTATATTAAATATAAATGATCCCATGCCAAGAAACGAATGCCAAAAGGTAGATAAGAATTCAAGAACTCCTATGAAAAGCATCATACATCAAAGTAGATGCTAAATCATAAGTATTAAATTGCTGAAAGATCCTCTCCATCTGTGATCTTAAATTTGAAGTACAACACTCACATAAAAGGACACTATGGGATAGAGGATCCTGAAGTAAAATTCAGTAAGAAAGGCATGTAAGCAAACTCATATGAAAAGGGACAAAAGTCCAAAAGCACAAGAAAAAGTGTTAAAATGGCATGGGAATGAGGAACAAACGAATATTTCTGTTTACCATATGCTGCAATCATGTGGTGTCCAAAGCTATTAGCCACCTAAAGACAAAGGTAATAATGAAAATCATCCTCTGGCCTCAACATAGTGATTTGGACTTAACGATTCTGGTTTCCACTCTCCCTATTTGGACTATCATCAATGAATTAAGGGTATACACTTCTGTCATTTGAGAAATCCATATTGCTGGAAGAATTCAATATGAGTCTCGTGTTGTTAAACAATCTGTCACTCAAAGGTTAATCGCCCAGATATCTAGGTTCACCAGGTAATCGCCAATTGTTGCAGCTACAACAATTCTCCCCAAAATTTTAAATTTTAGGGCCCCTCCTCATCATTTAGAATTTGTGTTGGTTCCGTTTACTCCATAAATGTTTGGTCTCGTTCTGACTTTGGTTGATTTTGAAAATGAATTTGAGACTTGTTTTTAGAGAATGATTGTGTTAATATTTTGTTGTGGGTCGTGGGATTGAAATTGGATTGCTAGTTTGAAGCTCGTCAGATCAATTGCCCTTCGAACGAACAATTGTCTCTGAGGTGAAACAGTTTGACCTTTGCTGATTTTAAGTTTTCTTATGATCGGGCATCATTTTTATGTGAAATCGGAGGCTGATAGCCTTTTCCCGTCCGTCGTTCCGTCTCCCAATCTGATTTTCCATCCGAAGTGGGAATTGCCCCGATTGCCGATGTGCGTTAACTTTTTCGACGTATGTCCGAAGCCTTCTCTCTTCCGCCATTGCGGCTGGGAAAACCTTTCACCATCCGATGTCTAAACCCAACCGAATTCCGATCTAAAGTCTCTCGCCCGCGTCGTGTGTCTTAAGCCTTCCCTTCCGCCGTTGCGGCTCTCAAAGTCATTGAGCTTCCGAAAGGGAAAGACATCTGACTTCCGATTCAAGGTTTTCCCGCCCACCGTCAAGTGCTTGTAGCATTTCCTCGGCCACCATTGTGGCTGGTCGAAGCCTTTGACTTTCGATGTCCGTCTCCTTCCGACTTCCGCCTTGGTGCAACGGGCCGTTTTCTTGTGGAATAGTCGCTCAATCGGTAGAATCTGAGGCTGTGTTTTGAAACATTATTTCAATTAATGATGCTTGTCGATTGGTTGCAGGTTGGTTCGGGAGATCGGTCAAACTACCATGGCGTGGAGGAAGATGAACAGTTTGGTAGAAGCAAGGACGAAACGAGCTGGATCGCATGAAAAGGACAAAATGAACGGCGATAGAGGAGAAGCTCTGAAAATTCTGACAGTTATTAAGCCAATCACGAGCATGAGAGATAGAGGAATATGAAGCGTTGAAGAACTGAAGGGTCAGGCGCTTGGGGGGAAGCCCAAGCAGTCTGCAGTTGTAGTTTAAATAGTTGAAAGTAGAACTAAGAAGGGGATTTTTCCTTGAGAAAATTTGTAAACTCTTTTGCTTGTAAGAGGAACTACTTCATTTTACAGTAAAAAAGTGTAACTTTTGCCTGTTGGAGAGAGCGAAAGGTGGAATGTATCAATGCGACTAAATGAATAATGTTGAAGAGGAACTATTTCGTTTTTAGCTATGTTTCATTTACTGTTAGAGTATTTAACTTCCTGAACCTATGTTCTTGTTGAATGTTCTTCAGTATCTTTTAGGATGTTTTTCCACTGTGAGTAATAAATGTTGTTCATAAAATAATTGGCTATCTGGTTGTTTAAATATCTGTAATTGTTCATGTGTCTTGAAAGAAGTGTCAGCTAACTGTAACTCTTCATAATACATGTACACAATGTATTACTCACTTACAATGAATGATAACTCTGCTCCCTAGGGATAGTTTAGGTAGTTATTTTATTTTCATGTTGTATGTGTTTTGGGTGCTTGTGAACCTTAAGACGAGAGGTAAGAACCTACGCATCACATTGTGATGGTTCCTTGCATCTTCAGCACCCTGCATTGTTAGTTATGCACTTGCATATCATACATTAAGTCAAAAAAATACAAAAATTCACGATGGACCAGGCCGCAACCGGTAAAGCCTTCGTTTTGTTACTTTGACCTACGGTAGTCGGACCGTAAACCGGATGGATTCCCTATACCAAACAGTCGACGAGCTATTTGGGAACGTGGACTGGGGAGAATCTCTTACTGTTGTTGCCTACGAATTTCGGGGCCCCAACAAGCTCCTAAGCCTAAATTTGAAAACTAGCAGAATGAAGAGCCTTCCGACTCGAAGAAGAACAAAGGAAAAGGGCATCATGGGAAGGAAAAAGTCAAGTTTTCATACTACGGGAAGGGCTTCCACCTTGAACATGCTTGCATGAAAAAAAAACTTGATGAAGCTACTTCTCTTCTTGAGAAAAATCACATCAATATTCTGGAAATATTTCGGAGGAGAGATCAACAATATCGGGAACCACAACATGAAAGAGGTCATGCCCTCATGGCAAGCACTTCGAATTCCAAAGCACTCTTGATAGATTCTGGAGCTTCAAACCACATGATGGCTGAAAGAGACTCTTTCTCATATTTGGAGACTGGAAAATCCATTCCCATCCACATGGGGGATGACTCCACAATCATATCCGAAGGACAAGGTACTCTAGATCTTGAGCATGGTTATTTTTCCAATGTTCTGTATGTACCATCTATTGCATCAAACCTCCTAAGTGTTTATCAAATGACACATACAGGAGTGCCCAAAAGAGTCTCCTTTATCCTGGATGATGTAGATATCACAGAACTTGCATCCAGAAAACTTGTAGCAAAAGGCCTTGCAAACCATCATGCAAAAGTGTACGAGTTCTCCCATTTTGTGGCGGATGCAAATCCCACCGCAATGCTGAATCATGGAAATGAAGTTGGTAGACTATGGCATGAGGGGTTCAGCCATCTAAAATTCAAATACTTGCAGCAATTACATAATAATTCTATGGTTGAAGGCCTCTTGGTCATCAAAGCTACCACTGGAATTTGCAAGGGCTGTGTTGTTGGAAAGCACCTTGAGCATAAGTTCGATCGGGGAAAGGAAAGATAATATCAGAGATCCCATGCCTATCACATCCATGAATGGATCAAGGTATGTTCTGATTTTCATTGATGACTTTTCCAGATACACATGGATCTTTTTTATCAAAAAGAAGTCGGAAGTCTTGGAAAATTTCACTGAATTGAAGGCCTTGATTGAGAATGCATCTGGTCAAAAGATCAAGATATTGAGATCTGATAATGGTAGGGAGTATGTCAATAATGAGTTACTACATATATGTTCCCATGGTGGTATTCATATCCAGCATTCAGTCCCCTACACTCCCCAACAGAACGGTGTAGTGGAGAGGACGAATCGGTCTCTCAAGGAGATGGCCACCTATATGTTGGAATCAAAGAAGTTGGCTGAAAATTTGTGGGCTGAAGCCATGCATGCTGTAGCATATATTTATAACAGAGTGCCACACTCATCTATGAAAGGGAATACCTATTTTTAATCATACTTCGGACACAAGCCAGATGTGTTGAATCTGCGGGTGTTTGGGTCCACTACATGGGCCCAAATTCCACTTGATAAAAGGAGGGCTTTGCAACCGCAAAGAATAGAATGTATGTTTATTGGATATATTGATGAATAAAAAGGTTTCAAGCTACTAGACATCAAAAAAAAAAATATCATCATTGAAAGGAGTGTCAAGTTCGATGAGCCTCTTCAGGAGGTAGAACTAGTGAAGGAGAAAACTGTTGAATTTCCTTCCTATTCTAACGAATATTTGGATGATGTAATTGGGGGTGATGACCCTGATTTGGATCCTCTGATTTTTTGTATCAGTGAACAGAAAACATCAAATGCTGAATTAGAACCTGAAGTATAAAATCATGTCCCAAATTGGGCCCGACAGACACTCTCCTCCGCAAGAGATAACATTGGAAATCTGGATGATCCAAGGATAACTTGGTCTGATTTCCAAAGAGCAGGTATTGCTCTCTCTTGTCCTGATTATTTGCTATTTGAATATTGTTATTTGATGATAATTTTAGACCCTAAGTCTTACTACCATTCTTGGAAGGATCCGAGATGGCAATTTTCCATGGATGAAGAGATGAATTCTCTTCAGAAAAATACTCCTTGGCAGCTAGTTTCTCTTCCTCCGGGGAGGAAATTGGTTCAATGTAAGTAGGTGTTTCAGACTAAGGTTGTTGCTGATGGAAGCACCTGAAAATATAAGTCAAGGCTGATAGCAAAAGGTTTCTCCTAGGTCCAAGGTGTGGACTACCATGATACTTTTGCACCGGTTGCAAAAATGGACTCCACCTGCCTAGTTTTGGCAATTTATGCATCTAAGCACTAGGAAGTGCATCATATGGATGTTAAGTCTGCCTTTCTGCATGGAAATATTCATGAGGAGATATACATGAAGCAGCATGAGGCATACATTTCTGATCCATATTTGGTTTGCAAGCTAAATAAGTCACTATATTGGTTAAAACAAGCCCCAAGAGAGTGGTATTCCAAGATGGATGCTTTCCTTCTCTCACAAAACTTCCAAAGGTGTAAATCAGATCCAAATGTGTATATATAGAAGTATGATGGTCATTTGATTATTATTTTTTTATATGTTGATGACTTATTGATTACAAGTAGCACAATTACTTCTATTTTAGTCATCAAAACTGCTCTCCACAATGCATTTGAAATGAGTGATTTAGGGCTCTTGAAGCAATTTCTGGGGCTCGAAATTGAGAAATTTTTTGATGGGATAATGGTCACTCAATATAAATACATATCAGAACTATTATTCAAGTTTAAAATGGCTGAATGTAAGGCTGCTCCATTCACTTTCTGTTCAGGGATTAGTCTCGAAGAAGGAAAAAGCACACCTCCCATGGACTGCACTATTTATTAACAGCTGATAGGTAGCTTGCTCTACTTGACTCATTCTTGGCTTGATATCTATTATTCCATGAATGCTGTGTCAATATACATGCAGCAGCCTCATGATCTTCATTGGAAGGCATCCAAAAGGATCCTCCAGTATATTCAGGGAACCAGGACCTACGGCATTCACTATGCTGCAGACTCTGAGCTAGAGCTGGTTTGTACATAGATTCTGATTGGGTGAGTGATTCTATTGATTAGAAGTATACTTATAGATATGTCTTAATGTTTGGTGGTGGCCCCATTTGCTGGTATAGCAAAGAGCAGGCCGCCATAGCATTGTCTTCAACAAAGGCTGAGTACCGAGGACCAGTGAATGCTTGCATCCAAGCTGTTTTCTTGCAAGGCATTCTTTCATAGTTTGATCTTGGTAGTAATTTTTCCACTGTCCTCTTTTGTGACAATCAAAGTGCTATTAAGATATCCACAGATCCAGTTACTAGTCAGAGGACCAAGCATGTAGAGATACACATGCAATATATCAGGGAATTAGTGCATGACAGGACCATCATTCTGCAATACTTCCCGACTGATGATCAGATTGCAGAAACCTTCACCAAGAGCAGAAAAGAAGTTCACTTACCTCCGTTCACTATTGGGGGTGAGTTTATCAGGGTGATCAGACTACTTTTATTGTTCAGCTTGAGGGGGGGGTTTTCCCACTGGGTTTTCCTTATTTTCCTCACTTAGATTTATTCTTGACCATTTTTTTAGTTACTTTATTGTACAGGGTGACTATGGCCTTAGTTTTCAAGGCCCTAGCATTTCATGCACTTTATGTTTTCTACCTCTTTTGAGTATAGCTTAAGGGGGGGTGTTGGATACAGTTACCCACCATGCACACTTAATTTGGTCAATTTGGCCTTGTTAAACCACTATCCTAAGTTTTATTGACTTAATTGACATCAGAGGAGCACTGTATGACATCAGCATGAGCACACCCATGCCTACCTTCAGTCAAGGAGGCCAACTAATCCTTATCCTTCATTTGGGGAGGCTAACTGGAGCACTCCTGGAGTGATCTGAGTGTCATAAATGCACCTAATTGCTAACTAATGGTTACAATCAGTTAATCTGAGTGGTGAAGGCACCTCCATTCATTTTATTGATTATTTTATTAATATTTAATGAACTGGAGTGAACAAGGGCGCCTCCAACCACCTCTGATGGCCAGTTTGACTTCAGTTGACCTCATTAGGGTTCATTGGAGTTATTGTTGCGCTACCACTTGTTGGTTGGCATGTAGTGACATGTGCCTGAGCTAATTTCAGTTAGACTCATTCATTCATTGCACTCTGACTTCAGTTAGGACTCATTTGAGTCAATTGACACTTGATTAGTTGGTTAAATAGTGTATTTACTGTGGCTTATAGTCAGTTAAGCTACCCCCATTCATTCAATTTGAATGACCTCCTTGGGAATTTGAATTGTCTTAGAATTCATACATCTTGCATGATCATTGTATTGTATTATTCATTATTCATTGATTATACAAAGTTGCTACTTCCATTGCAACACCATTTTGCCAATTTTATGCTTACTTGTCTAAATTATTTGTGAGATCCTGTTTTCAGTCCCTAGACCATTGTGACAAATTAATAGTTTAATGAGCATGTGAAAAGTGTAAAAGATGCTTGGTACTTTTTCATTTCCAATCTAATCTTTAAAAATACAAAAAGAGCTTAAACCATAGCCATGAGCTGTATAGATTTGACCTGGAAGCTTAAAAAACACATTAAATCCAACTTCATTATAAACTGTATAAAACAAATAATAAAAACCCACTTTATTTAAAGTAATTTTGGAATAAAAAATAATTTCTAATTAAATAATAAAAAAGGCCAAAATTGCTATAAATAGGAGGGAATAGTAAAAAGTTCCTACCATTGTTATTTTACCTTTTGAAGAAATTGGAGTTGGAGAAAAAAGAGGAAAGCTTCTCTTGGTGATTGTGAGTGACAGGGTCCATCGTTTCCCAAACTGCTTGGAGGAGGTAAGTTCCAAGACCATTCTTTTCATTCCCATAGTGATTTTTTTTGTTTTTGACCAGAGATGGGGGGTTTTGGGGGAGTTTTGGAAGTCCAAAATGCATGCTGGGTGGCATCATTTTTTTACACCCGTGAGCAAGATGACGCTCCATCACGCTGGGAAAAGTGCACCATAGGTGCTCTTTCCACATCCAAGAAGAGTGCCTAAGGTCGGCACTCTGTAGTACTGAGACAAAGGCACCGTAGGCACTCTGTTTGCAGCTAGCAAAAGCACCGGGGGCTCTATGTGTGCAGGAAAAAGGCAATGCAGCTAGGTTTTTTCAAAAATTGTCCCCCTCATCCATCAAAATAATTTTTTTGTGTTTTTCCCATTCGTGGTGTGAGTTCTAATATATGTTTACAATGTATTTCAAGTGCAAAACAATATCCATGCCATGGTAATATGGAAAGATCATGAGCATGAGACAACGAATTTCCAAGATGTCAGTGATCTGACCACTATAGAGACCTTGCTGAACTGTGGGTTACTTAAATATTTTCGGGTGTCAGGAATGAAATTGTATATACTTCTCTTGGAGTATATCATCGACATGAGGGACCCCAAGAAGCAACATTTTGTGGCCGGGACCCACACCTTGACTATTGACATTGAGGACATATACTTCTTGACTGGGATGTCTTGGAGAGGGAGACAACTGGTTCTATCTGGCCCATGGGGTGATGAGATTTCCTTACATGATATGATTGAAAGATATTGTGCACTAGGGACGCATGCCCAATCCGAGAAGCTCCCCATCAAATAGATAGTGGACCATCCCTTGAGAATAGTGGTTTATACCATCGGGAAGGTTGTTGGGACTAGATTCACCCACCTGATTACTAGGGAACACATGCTATATGCTCTAGAGTGTATGACACATATAGTCTTCAACTGGTGCCAAGACATGCTAGTCAGCCTAAAGGATTAGCTAAACAAGAGCAAGCAGGGGGGGGGGGGGGCTCAAATAGTTTGGATATGGAGTTGTTTTAGTGTCTTTAATCCTGTAGAGGGTGCCTCACATGAGAGCCTAGGTGGCTGTGAGTAGACTAGATATTGAGGATCCTAGGATGCTCATATGGGATTATGTTATGGTCCGTCATGATGGAGGGGGTTCCAAGGTTGTATATGGATCAACCTTCTTTCGTTGGTTGAGAGGCCAGCTACTCATGATCAAGGATTATGCCTATGAGGGGGGAGAAGTCTGCGAGGACCCATAGCTTCCACTACTTAAGGGAGAGGAGTGGGAAGAGCGAGGTAAGAAAGACACTATCCACCATGTTTTTAATTTTTCAATTTTTTAATTTTATCTAATTTTTTACTTTGTAATGTTGAGACAAGTGAAAATGGTTTGTGTAGACATTGGACCTGTCCGTTCAACTGGGATGTCTCCTATTGAGAGGCATGCAGGAGTTAGAGATATGGTGGTCCATCGCTTTGAGGCAGATGTGGAGCTTGGAGATCTTGAGGAGAACCTGTAGTATTTGACTGTAGGGATTCCTGATGTTACCACCAATGACCTACCCAGGCATTATCAGTGTCATACTATGGCGGTCTAAGGACAGTTCTCTAGGATACTCCATAGAGTGGCTCAGGCCATTATATGCTACCATCAGCATTGTCGTGATGATGACTAGTCTACAAAAACTTTCCATGTTTTTGTATATGTATTTACACTGAAATCTTTGAAGCTTCATTTTTTCCCCGTATATGTATATTTTGAACTATGGCAGTCATAGACTTTGGGGTCTCTAAAAACTCGATGTTTCAGCCCATTTTTGTATCTCAGCTTCACAAATTTTATATATATATGAAAAAAATTTATTTACAGATGTGTGTGCAAAAAATGTGATGTGTGAATGTTTTCCTACTTATGAATTTACATGCATTATTTTATGTTATATCAACTCTAATTATGAGCAATGTACCAATCTAGGACAAAATTAGACAGGGAATCTACCACAGCATTCAAATGTCTTGGAATATGTTGATACATGACTTGCTCAAAAGACCTTTCTAAGAGCCTAACCCTTCGGAATATATGAAGGAGTAGAGGGTTCCAGACAGTGTAGACTCTGTTAAGTTGTTGAACAACTAGTTCCGAATCTAGGTAAGCCCTAATCTCCCTTACACCATTAGCTAGGGCTTCCTTCAACAATCCAATCACCACATGATACTCTATGATGTTTTTGGTGGAAGGGCCTAAACAAACACCCCCTGAACTCACCATATCACCTGCAGGAGAGTACGGTACCCAAGCTGTCGATGCAATATTTAGCATGTAACGATTAGCACTGTCCACGAATCTAGTAAAAGTGGTCATCCATCCATTAAACATAGGATGTACATAAGTAGGGTTTGTAAAACACATCTTAAATCACACAGGAAACCACACTTTCAAATTAAGAAACACAACAATCTATAAACAATATTTACATAGAGCCTATGCTAGATGACCTAGGAATAGTATCTTTTAAGGTATATCATGTTGCGAGGTTCACCCAGGGATATCCCATCGTAGTCTACTAACTCATATGCACCCATTTCCAAAACGAGGCTAATAATGTAAGGCCCGTTCCACATAGATTCGAATTTACCTACGCCCATCTTATCATGATTCTAGTCAGAAGTCAAGACCAAATATCCTTCATTGAAAGAGTGGGGCTGAACAATTTCATGATATTGGGATTTCATCCACCATTTGTGTGCCTCATTTGCTAAGGTAGCATCGTGGCAAGTTTCATCAAGCTTATTTAGATACATAAACGGTTCCTCTTCTATGGTGATATTAGGAAAAAGTTCCACAGTGAGCTTTAGAGAAGGAATATTACATTCTATCGAGAGAGTTTCTTCCAATCCATATACCATTTGAAAAGGTGTGAAACCAATGGAAGTCTTTACAGTGGTCCTATAGGAACAAAGAGTGGAAAATAGTTGCAAATGCCAATTTTATTTGGCCTTCCCTACCATTCGTTGAAGCATGGTTTTCAACACTTTATTTATCGCTTCAACCTGGCCATTGTCCTAAGGGTCGTAAGGCATAGAGTTATCGTGGAGAAACCCTAACTTTTCACTAAGTTCCGCCATCATTTTTATCTGGAAGTGTAACCCATGATCGATCACAATGGCCCTAGGAATCCCAAACCTAGCGATGATATGGCTAAATAAGAACAACATAGTTGTTTTCTTGTCTTCGGCATATGTGGGAAAAGCCTCTACCCATTTTGTAAAATAGTCCACAGTGACAATAATGCAGCCATGTCCCCTGACTGAGGTAGGCCTACAATGCACAAAGTCTATGCCCCATTTCACAAAAGGGCCAACTACTACTACAAGGTGGAGCGGAGCTAGATGGGTGCACTTCTTAGTGGTAAAAATTTGACAGGGAGGGAATTTCTCGACAGTTTCGATACATTCTTTGAAAATCGAGGGCCAAAAATACCCTATGCACAATATTTTATGGGAAGTAGCCAACCCAAAGAGATGACCGCCACAAGCTCTAGAGTGGCAATCATTCAAGACAATTTCAGAGTAATGTAAGACAACATCACAATATAGAATCAATGCCACAAAGGTATAAGGTATCATTCAAAATGAGATAGTATTTATCCTGGTGGTATATGCGATGACACTCATCGCAAGTGGTGGTGGGATGATATCATAGAGTCTGGAGATAAAGAATAATATCTCCATACCATGGATCAGTCCTAATAATGAGAAACAACGATTCATTAGGAAATGAATCAATGGGATCTATTTCTTCCGTAGTACGGGGAAGGTCACATATAAGCTTAGCAAAAAAAAGGGACTTCTTGGAAGTGTTTTATCAAACTCCAACTCAAATTCCCAGAGGATAACGATCCATCATGAGTATTTTCACCCAAGTACCCGACGTGTCAAAATGTAGTACATGGGGTTAGAGTTAGCAATAACAGAAGTAGTGCGAAGCAAAATATAGTGACGAAACTTCTCAACCGCGATGATTGTGGCCAGAGTTTCTCCACATGAGAGTATTGGGTTTCAGAGTCTAGAAAACTCTTACTAGCATAGTAAATCACATGTTCTGTTTGAACTAGGACCATGCCTATAGTTGACAGGGATGCAGCCACATAGAGAGAATAATCCTTAGTATAATCTCGTGGTTGAAACATAGGTGCATGGGTAAGAGCATGTTTGAGATTGTCAAATGCGTGCTGCATGAAGTCATCTCAGACAAAAGGTGTATCATTTTTAAGAAACCGCATGAAACCATGTGTTCTTTCTATGTAGTTGTAGACAAAATGACGTAAAATGTTTTCCTTCCATTGCAAACTTTGGAGTTATGTTACATTAGTGGTAGCAAGTAGAGCCAGGATGGATTCGATCTTCAAAGGATCAATATGGATGCCATCCTTAGACATGATGAAACCAAGAAATCATATAGTTTCGACACAAAAAACACATTTTTGGGGGTTTAAACAAATGTTGAAATGATGGCATCTAAGAAAAATAGCTCTCACATGATCGACATGAAGTTCCAGTTGCTTGGAGTGAGTAGGAAGGTCGTCGAGATAGGTCTCCAAAATGTGTTTGATATAATGAAAAGCATACGACATGGTGTGTTGAAATGTAGCGCCAACATTTTTTAAGCCAAAAGGTAAAAGGTCCCCCATGGACAAATGAAGGTCATCTTATGTTGATTTGAAGGGAGGATTTCAATCTAATTATATCCGGAAAAGCCACCCATGAATGAAAAGATGATGCTTCCAACATAGTTATTGACTATTTGATTGATATAGGGAGTGGGGAAATTGTCTTTGGGACAAGCCCGATTCAAATCCCTAAAATCGATGCAAACCCTAATAGTACCCTGCTTTTTGTTCATAGGAACTATATTGGATACCCATTTAGTTAAAGGTACTAGGTATATGAAACCAACCCTTAAAATTTTTTCAACTTCTTCCTTAATGGCTGCTGCTTTTTGTGGATGTACTTGGCATAATTTTTGGTGAACTGGCTTGGCACCAGGGTAGGTTTTGATCTCATGAATGACAATGGAGGGATCAATCCCTGTAATTTCTTCCTATGTCCAAGTGAAGACATCTCGAAATTCCTTGAATAAGGCCATATATAACTAAACCTCAAAAGGTGAAGAGTTCTGTACTATTTTAATATTCTCTAAAACACCAGGTTTCATTGATATATCCATGGACATAGTTTTGGTAATATTGCATAGATTTCCCTTGGAATCGACATCATGAGTGAGGATTGGAGACTAAGGGTCCATGACTATATCAGATGAAACTGCTGATGCGAAGTGATCTTCTACCACATTGCATGGGGAAAGGAAAGACGATCGATGATGATGATATCTCCAAGGCATCTCTTCCAGGGGCATAACTTCCATAATGGATTCATCAATAGGAAGTGTATGTGAAAGATAATCTAGAGATGGGGGGGGGTTGTCTAGCCAATATGGTAGGTGATAAAAATATGAGGCCACCAACAAATGATCATTGATGGTAGGGTAACTGGTGGATTGTATTGCATTGCAGACTTCTTCAAAAGGACTAAGTGATGTTGATTCAGCAATAGAATTTTCTTTGTCTATGATAGGGTATAAATCACATTTATGGATGCAATCTATGAAGCATGAGGAGGATTTGACAATGGAAAGACTCCCATGGGTGAAGAGTCTTTAAGAAGGCCTACTTCAATATTCTGATATTGTGGGGTAGTCATAAGTGGGACATTGTTTGCATCATTGGAAATAGTGTTAGGAGTAATGAAATCTAACTGATATATAGTAACAATCCTTCCTTGGAATGGGAACTCAACGATCCAAAAAATGGTTGAATCAACGGACTGCATAGCATAAAACCAGCTACGACCTAGGAGTAGGTTGTAGTCCAAAGGAGCATTAATGACTTCAATGTGGATGGAGACTGATTCACCCCCCAGTTCAATATGGATAGAAGGAAGTAATCCATAGGGTTGAAATCCATGACCATCAAAGTCCTTGAGTGCGTTAGGTGAACGATTGATCTCTTGGGAACTAATGGCTCTCCAACAAGATAGATACATGAATGAAGTAGAGGCTCTCTCGTCCAAAATGGTACGGTGGATATTCTTTTCGGTAATTTTGGTGGTTAGATGGAAATCCAACTAATGTGAGAACCTATTTTTAAAGTCATCCAGTTTGAAAGCGATGATGTTACTATTCTCAAGATCCATAGCTCCAAGTACTGTGAGCAAATTTTTTCGCTGGGTGGGACAAGTTTGGAGTACTTCTAGCACCGACATAGTGCATGGTTCCTGGGAAAAATATTCTACAATTTTATAGTATTGGGAGCACGTGCGTTAGGATTGATAATAGACTTATGAGGCATACTCTTGGGTGGGAGAAAAATTGCCTCAGGTACACATTTTTCAATATGAATACCATTACAAGGAGGAGGTGTGGATTCTAAGGGTTTATCCGACGGAAATTCATCACGTTTCTTCTCTAAGGGGGGTCATAAGTATGTGCTCTTGTATTCAAATTAATCATTTCACTGGACATCATTTTTACTTCATCAATGGATGAAGAAGGCCCATGCAAGGGTTGATGATCAATCAATTGTTGTTGGGTGGGAAAAGGGTCTTTGAGAACTGCTAGGGTGGGTGAACTTTTCAAAAACTTGTTAACTTCCTCACGATGAGGACATTCTTTCGTGAAATGCTCGCCTCCACAGAGTAAGCAGGAATTAGAGGAAATTTCAACTCAAAATGGGCCTTTTAAATTTGATTCAAATTCCATGTCATCATGTGTTAGCCAATGAAATTGCTTTAAATTTGAAATACCGTATAGGTCTTAAACACTTTTTTAATATAAATTTGGGGATAGGTATAAAAAAAAAAACTACTTTTTTGTTTGTATTTTTGACATATCTCTTCGTGCATTTACTCAAATTTTGATCGAGAGAGCACATTGGATGAGTACCCACTCGGTATACTTTTCACGGACCTCGCTATCTGAAAAACAAGAAATACCTGAAAATACGTGATGATGATGTATTTTCGACATATCTCCCTGTGATTTTACTCAAATTTTGATCGAGAGAGCTCGTTGGATACGGAATTAAATTCCCATCCAACGATTA
>LPNX010741813.1:258616-297491 GCA_001517045.1 Pseudotsuga menziesii | reverse complement strand
TTTCTTCCTCCAAAATTAATAAATATTATTTTATTATTTTAACTATTATTTTATTAATTCTTTTTAGGAGACCCATTTTGAGTTGAAATTTCCTCTAATGTATATTTTACCTTTCTCTTACCTTTGGAATCTACATCAGGATTTGGTGGTTTATTACCTTCCCGTTGATTATCAGGTTTTTTTTATTTGTTTTTACCTTTCTTTTTTCCACCAGAATATTCAACGGATTGAACCTCATTTACTTCAGCAGAAGCAACAAGAGGGGGTGCAGTTTTGGGGGGTGGTGTTGGTTGACTTACTGGTGCGATGGATTCAATTTCCTTCTTGGTAGATATTGTCACCGTTTGAGTTTGAACTAAACCAAGGATACCATCTACAGGTTGTTCAGTTGCATTCCTTGACGGGTTCGATGTGGGACGAGGAGCATGGGGAATTAAGTCATATAGAGTACCTAACTAGGAATAAACCAAGTCTAAGTACTGAGCATGACTAATAGATTTCTCCTCTGTAACAACACCTCCCATGGAAACATCTCTAGAAATAGGGGGAAGTAAAGATTTTGTAAACCAATCAGCAGGTAACTGATCAACAATAGGGGCCTTGATTAACCTATGTCTTCGTCTCCATTCATGGATGTGATCAGAGATATGTGTTGAGGTAGTTTGTCGAAGTGAGGTTAACAAGTCTGTTCCTATCTCATACCATATTGGTAGTTGAAGATGATTTAGGAATGCCATTGCTAAAGCATTGAAGTCCTCGAAAGAGTGTTTGGTAGCTCTATATACCATTTTTCAGCAACTCCTGTGAGGGTTGTCTGAAATAGCTGTATACAGATTGAACTGTCCATCAGAGAATTTGATGAACACCATAAATGAAAAGACATCACATGGTTCTTAAGATCTTCATCGAGTTGGTAAGCTTGAGGAACCATGGGTGGTTGATTCCCAGGATAAGTATATCCCCAAGAAAGCGGAGCAAAGACAGGTTGGACCCATGAGGATCCTCCCAGGCCAGAAGTAAGTACAACCATAGTGGTATTAGGAGGAGGAATATTGGTTGTTGGTGGTCTAGTTGGCAAGTTCTTCCCCATACTAGAAACAATCCCTGCAGTAGATGATGGAACTGGTGCTAGGGAATTCCCCCCAATTGTAGACACTATCAGAGAAGCTGAAATGGATGGGGAGTTCTGACTAGGAGAAGGGGGTTGAACTAGATTTTGACTAGGAGCTAGGGTGTGAACTAGATTTTGAGTAACCAAATTTTGGGTTGGTGATTCTGGAAGAAGAGCTACTTGTAGTGGTGATAGGGAATGATACCCAGGTGGGGTTGTTCTTAAAGGATTGGGAAGAGGAGAAATAATTCTCCTCCTTAAATTTTCTGCATTTTTAAACTATTTTGTGCATTCATGCCATTTGTGCAAATGCTCAATAGATTCTCAAAAAAACTCTTCATTTGTCGGAGCATTCTTAGGGCGTCTCCTTAAAGGGGAAAGTATATATGGCTCCAGTTCATTTGTAGTAGTTCCATAATCAGCAATAGCCTATCCTAGAGAGGTTCTCCAAAAAGGAGCATTTGGACCATATTCTGCTTCTATAGCTTCATCAAGCGGGTGGTTGAATTTCCAGTTGGATGAGCCGGCTTGACCCTCTGTCGAAGATCGAAGGGGTAGGTCAGCTGCAGGATGCATTTCGACCAAAGGATTATCACAAACAGAGAAATATTTTATAGTTTCAGTAGCTACAGTATTATCTATACGAGCATCAACAGAAGCTAGTCGTTCCATGGTTTCACCTTCTTATCCTTCCACGGTAGGAGGAGATTCAAGTGGTAAACCTTACAATCTATGAGAACGCCACCTCACAAATTTCTGAGCCAGGGTGGTGGCTGAAGTTTTCTACCCTAGGTCAAAATAGAAGGAAGCAAACACAAACAAACTTACACAAACTAAAGGCTGCAAGCAGACTTATATGATAGGATGGGCTAAAGATAGCCGATATTTCACTAGGATTTTCAAGTTGTCACAACTCGTGATATACCATAGGGTCCAAAAGTGAAACCCAATAAGGAGGATTGGGACCATCCCTTTCCTGAACACCCAATTACCTGGACGACACATGCATAGTATCTCCCCGAGTGTTGTTCTCAGTGTATTGCTCCAACAAGATGGCCAAAGGGATTTTCTCAAATGGTTAAGGAATCCTAGTAGGGTCTCCCAATATACGCAAGGTATGTAGGAGCTCAAGTCCATATTAGTGTTGTCTAATTCATAATTTTTCGGGGCCCTCTGATATACAATGGAGTACGTGAAATACCTTTCAATATATCTCAAGGGTACATGAAAGGCCGTTCTATATACCGACGGTACATGGAGGAACCATGTAGACCTCGGATTGAAGTGCAGGAATGAAATTACATCTTCTATGTTTAAAGACACTGAAACACGTCTCTACCCTATCACTCAAGTTTCTATAAAATTTTAGCCTAAAGCTACTGTTTATTTTATCTTAATGATTAGTGAATGTTTGTGAGGCATTTTCTCCAAAATGCAAATTTTAATCTATATGTGATGCATTTATTTTTCCTTCAATGAAAACTATCTAGTGTAGGGAAAATACCATTTCTTTTTCTTTCAAAAGAACACCAATTCAATGTCACTTTCAACAATTCAATTGCAAGACCTAACAAGTAGTTCTAAAAAGAATTCTTCAAACACAAAATTGTTAACCAATAAGAATTTTAATTCTCTGAATCAAGAAAAGAAAACCAAGTGTTATCTCCAGATCTACTCCAGCAAAATTATTGTTTGTAATGGTTTTAAAATTTGGAAAAATAGGGGTTTAGTGCCAAAATCTCGATTAAGAATAAAATCATTATGGATATATGGAACTACAAATATGTTCACCAATTACATGTTTCATACAGTACTCATACAAATGCCAAGTGGTTGAACTTAGGTGACATACAAACATCATAAGTCTTGACACCGAGGAGGCTAAGTGTTCTTTCTTGCTGCCAGTAGTGGAGATGATTTTGAAATATTTTGAAATATGCAGGGTTTGCATAAATAGTACACCTTCCTGGAGTGTTTAAAGGAATCTGTTGTCAATTGCTTATAAAATATGATTAGAGTTCACTTGCTACTTTGTAAGAAATATCAGATGAAGGATGAATACATAGCTGGTTTATGATGAATGCCTTTGTAAAAACATCAAAGTTGTAATGAATATGAGAAATCAAATGCAATTATCAAATTACATAAAATGCCCAGCAATAGAGAGATTTTCCCAAGTGGCAGAGGAATGTCGGTGGAGGGGAGAACTACTTCTGAAATACAATGAACCAAAGGTCAAAGATAAGTCTTCAGTGTGCTGATGGTAAGATTCCATGAAAACATGAATACGCTATTTGCAGTTAGCTTGGTTTCTATTTTAAATAATGCCAAAGGAGAATGCATCCCAGAACTACGTAGTCATCACAAATTTCATGCTGCAAATGTGACATTCATTGCAACCAATTAACTGTGAATGAGAAGAGATTGGGCGTAGGATTGCTCAGAATGCTAAGGGAAAGATTCGAGTCCAAAGCTATTATATGTACAACTATCATTGAAAATTTGGAGTTCGAGTCCAAATATTAAGTATCCAAACGCCAAATGTTGGGCGTTTTCAAGTGCCAGGGTATCAAATAAATATCTTGTTTTTTATATCAAATCTCAAATCAAAGCAATAGGTGGCAACGGGAGATATATAAGTCCTAGATTTCTAGGCATAAAAGCCAAGCATGAAGTGAAAACCAAGCCACATGGAAGGGAAGCTTACGGGGAATGAAATTTTTGATTTTCCTAACAATTAGTCAAAACTTTGAGTTTCCAGATGTCAAGGGCGTCGAAGCAAGTAGTTCCCAAGAATTTCATCGATATCTTTGGCATCATTTTAGCATTAAAAACAGAATATAGAGTATTTTGTGATCTTATTCACGTTGGTTCCAGAAACTTCTACATTGAGTCCCAGATCTTGGTATAGACTCAAACACATCCACGAGCATCTACAACTATTTCAGACTTATTTCCTAGAATCAAATTAGTTCCTAAAATCTTGGAATATTAAGTTGTTCCAGCTCATCTTATTGTTATTTTTAGCAATGGAATATTTTGTAATCGAGCTCATCCAGGAGGATTGGGAGCTCAATAAAATAAAAACTCTATATATTGTAATATTAGGGGAGGTCCTAGCTAAGGGCTCGAGAGCAGAGAAGAAAGAGTTCTTCCTTTCAGGAGAACATGGGGGACTGTAGGTTGGCAGTTTTGGGAGTCATGCTTGATGATTTGTAAGCACTCTATGTAGCATGAACTTTTTGCAGCTTCAAATAGGTTCTATTTATGAATGAAGTATGATGATGATTTGTTTCTGTATTGCATGAATTGTTTCTCTGGTAATTCTGTTAAGTATATGGTCATTCATATTCCATTACTATAATTCTTATCAAGAGAAACAATTATCTTTATATATTTATACACAGTAACAGTTTCACTTCATGTTTTCAGGATCATAGAATCCTTACTCTTGAATGCTGTATTGTATTTTGTGTTATATGGTTTCTACAGTTTGTCTTGCAGCCCTCATTGATTTACCAGCCTATCACATGCTTTGATCTTCTTATGAACACCTGTATTTACCCATCTGTGATATATACCAGCTCTGTACATTGTAAATTGTGTGATGTTTTGATTTCATTCCTAAACTGTGAAAACTGTACAAACAAGTAATACTAGCTTAGTGCCTTCTAGTACTGTGAGGTTCTATTAGCCCTGGTTTGATACCAACTTGTATTTTTTAATTTGATTGCATTTGATTTTTACATTTTCAAACAAAGATTTCCTTAAGCTTGAATCCTGTAGTCTAGGTTCAACTTTAGGGATAACACCAAGCCTTTAACATTTTTATCAAAATCAACTCTACTCAATTACACCAAGAATATTCACTTGCCTAAATCATTCATGCAAACCAAAAATGGACTTGTCAAAGAAAAAACAAGACAAGATAACTAGTTTTTTTTTGTATTTTCAAATGTGATTTTGAAACATAAATGCCACAAAGCATTTTAAATAAAACTAACTTACTGAGAGGCTACGATTTCCTTTTCCCAACTAATCCTTTTAGAGAGCAGACCACACCAATCAGAGAATCCAAGACTGATTTTCACACAATTCCTTTCACTATGACTTTTCACTAATAAAGAAGGCGAATGTTTTGAAACAGAGCTCAATGAATGAGAATCAGATTATCAAAACCACCAAACTCAATCAAATCACAATCAAATTTTTTAGAGGAATAAAAACATAAAAAAATAAAAAAGTAGGTAGTTCAAAAGACCTACCTCGGTGCACAGAGGTAAGTTGCACCAAAGCACTGTAGGGGTATTGATGCTTCTTGTCCACTAAAGCAGGGTGTCATCAATGCTCTGTGTAAATTGTGAAAAGGCATTGTCAACACTAAACACCAAGAGGAAAAATGATCCTATGAGGGTATGACGCTCTATCAAACAAAGATAGGTGCGTCAATGGATCTAAAGATGAAAAAAGTAAAGATTTGCAAAAGAAACCAAAAAATGGGATGAGTTGGACTGACAGGAGTAAAAAAAACTTTAAAACAGAGGCAATTCATAGAGCAATAAGATAGATTGCTTACCTTATCAACTGAAATGAGCTAAGGAAGAGAATGTAAACTTCAGAAGAGAGAAAGTTACCAAAAGTTGTATATCTAACTGGATCTGCTCTAGATCTGACTAGATATACCCTAGATCTGACTGGATTAAGCCACGTCCCAACAAAGTCACAAATTTTGTTTCAAGGAATTCTGCAACCAGTGCAAACGTCGCTTGTTCCTTTACCCTATAAGACACAACTGTAGAACAAAATATCACAGCAGCATATCCTTCCCCTAGATAATCAATTTGATCAACATGAAACCAAAATCATACCTCAGATCTAAGTCCTTTTGTCTTTGTTCCAAAAGTCCTTCTTGCAAACTTCAGTACCTACAAAAGAGATTAAAAGACAAAAGAAAAAAGTGAGAACATCATGTCAAATCAATAAACTATGTTAGTGATCAATGAGTCTAACAATATTTAACTGATATTAACACACATTAAATATGGGAAAGGGGAACACTTTTGTATTAATAATAAGAAAGTAAAGTTAAAACCATAAAGCCTTGATGTTGCTAGCTTTATCCTCTACAACAGATCTATAATCCTTCACACTTACAACAATCTCTTCACACATAAGCTCACTCTATCTTGCCTCTAAACCAGATCTCAGTCCAACAACATAAGGGTGCTTTCTTTGGCCTCCTCCCACTTACTTCATGAAGGATTCATTTATGGGCCAAATATGATGAGATTCACTAAGCAAATGGATAGGAGGTGATCCCAATAGTGAGGAAGGCCAATGCCACCTCTCCCTAGCTAGTAGGAACAAACTCCACATAGGCTTTTGCAACAAGATTCTAGAATGTTATTTTTTTCATGTTTTGGGTTGATTGACACACTAGGCTTCAGGTGAAGAAGCCCCGACTCCTTTTTATCAATAAGGAGAAGTGTCAATGGCACCTACTGCCAAAAGATAAACAAGAGTCGACACACTTTGGTCCACTAGACAGATCACCAACGACACTCTATCATAACTGGGGAAATGTGTCAGCCTTCCTAAGGATGGAAAAAAGTTGCCAAAGGAATATCAAACTAGGTTGTCTGAAAGGAAAACATGCAACTGTGGAATTTTTAGGTGCAACAGGGTTTTCTTCCCCATGAGGGTTTACTAGGATAATTCTTTGTGTTCTTTTGTGTGGTTGTTCTTGTCTATCTTTCAGTGATCCTTTTGCATATGGTTGTGATGTTATGATGGTAAATGTTATTAGATCTTGTATAACCATTAAAAAGTTAACAGCACCAAATATGGACACATTGGACTAGGGAGATGTTGTTGCACTTGAAGTTGCAAAACATTACTTTGAAACTTTGTTATAGCCTGGAACCCTCGTTCCATTCACTTATGAACCCTTGGGTTCCATTAGTTTGTTGTAAATGATCCATGCACTCGTGGATCATTATCCATTCTTGCATCAAGCCACTTGGTTCACTATGAAGAACTTGTAAAATGTGTTCAAAGACACACAAAATGTTCAGAATCTACTTTCCTTCATAAAAAAAGAATGTCTCTTAAATGGCATTATGGTTTCCCCTTTGACCTACAAGCTACCTCTTCCTTGTTCATTAATGCAAATGGACATAAAACCTACAATCCTACAAGAAACGATTCCTTTCTAAATATTCCCAACTCATCCATGCTTTCAATATGGAGGTAAAATTCTGATTTCCAACCTATTCTTTCTAGGCATGTTGTCCTCAAATACATTTCAAAGTATGCATCAAAAGCAGAGACAAACTCAGAAATCTACCATGCTATTCTCTCCTAACTTGCACATTTAACACCAATTTATGAGCCTGTACTCCATACAATTAGGTGATTCCTTGCACAAATAGTTGTAGACGAGACATCAATGCACAAGAGACTTGCCACATTGTCCAAAAAGTCCCTCTTGTATTTTGTAGCCGTTCATTCTTTTCCTTGAATGTGAGCCAAAGTGTTTTCTTATGTGTTTTTAATGACCCAACTAACATCCCTCCAACCCCCCCCCCCCTTCATTTTTTCATACATGCAAATACCCCCTTCCCTTGAACATCTAACCCTTCTTGAAGTTGCTCGTTGTTGGTCTTTATCACCTCGTAGGAAAAAATCTCCATGGAAACCTAACTAGCAACCCAAGATTCTTCAAGTCTTTCCATAATTCACTTCCATTCTTCCCTCTGATTCTTTTCCTTTTGTACCGTTATGTTGGAGTGAACTTATTCTTTATAAAAATTTGCATGCCCTCCCTGATGACATTGGAACTATAACTTTTGAAATTACTTCTCATTGGAATCACATTAAAGACATGTATGTTGTATGGCATGTTGAATGCATACCAGAAGATCCCTCTACACCTCCATCTGATGATTCCACCTCTGATCCAATTCCCTTACCCTTTCCCCCTACCATGGTTGAATGGGAACTTCTTTCTCAAATTCGCCCTGGAAATGACATCCATATTGATGACCTTAAAATGCTTGGACATCACAATTTTAACAAAAATCACAATTAGACACATAACACTATCCCTTCACATTTCCCGAAACAGCCATATCATTCATTGAATTCAATCGCTTATCCACCCAACCGCACAAAGACACCTCTTCATCGTCCGATTCACTTGATTCCTTGTCTCCCACACAACGCATAGACTTTGACCCTGTGATTTCCCACTTTGGAAAAACTACAATCCCCACCCCACTCAAAATGGTCATTCAAAGTGCTGCGGAATAGGAAAGTATTGCCTAGTTTATTTCCTAAAATATGCACTCCAAATTTCCTCTTGACACAATTTATCCCCCTTACTTCTCCTAGCTCCAACTGGTGTTTCTTCTTTTAACATAAATGCACTTACAATACATTCTTCTCTTCGAATACCCATTGCTGAAATGCACCCTATTGAAGGCCAATCCATTTCAAACCTTTAGCAAGAACTCTACCATATTCGATACATTCTCATTGATGAAATGAGATTTATTGGCCCAGAATTGTTAATTCGCATTATTTCCCATTTACGTGAAGCTTTCCCTTCCCAATGTATAGTCCCCTTTGGTGGTTGTTCCATGATCCTTATTGGTGACTTTGGTTAATCCCCCCCTATAAAGGACATCCTCATGTATGCAGTATCATCACATGGTAATGCTCTTTGGCATACATTCAACACTTTTGTCACACTCTCAACCATTTTTCACCAACAAGGAGATATCCCTTCTAAAATTGTCTTTCACCAACTCTTATTTAACCTTCAAAATGCAAAACCAACTGTTGAAGATTTGGCAGTCCTCATGAAAAGAAAAACCTCATCCCTTTCACATGCAGAGAACTGTTCATTTGAATATTCCACCCACTTGTATGCCACTAATAGCTTTGTTTCATTGCACAACAAACACATGTTAAAACACCTTAACATGCCCATTGTGCATTGCTTTTAATAACAAAGGAACCAACATGTTCATCAATCCATAGATGATGAACAATTTCCATTGAATTTCCTTATTTCTATTGGTCAATAGGTCATGTTAACTGCTAAATTATGGGTTGGAGCAGGCCTTGTTAACAGATTGTTTGGAAAAGTCATTTCCATTGTCTGCAACTCCAACAATCAATCCCCTGATTTACCATCCTTTTTTTTTATTGGATTCCTCCACTACAAAGGACCACCATGGGATGCTTCTAATCCTAATTATGTTCCCATCCCTCCCATAACAAGAAGGTCATGTAGGAAACTACCACTTCGTATGGCATAGGGTTTAACAATCCATAAAGCACAATGCATATCAATAATTAAATCTCCTTCATTCCTTTGCATATCTCCAACTTTCTCCTTTTCTAGATACTCTCAAATGCAAGACAATCCCTACACCCAATGTAGGAAACAAGAGGAATCCTTGCTTGCTTCAAAATATTTACAAGCACATTTTTCTTAAATCTTGCATTTATTTTCTCTAAGCGTGTACTATATTTTCTCTAGACATGCACTTTCCATCCTTTTTTATATTGTTTGCACTTCAGTTATTCCCATTATTGAATGTATTGTTACAATATCAAAACAAATATACTATATTTTATTGGTTCAATTCAACATACAAAATAACCACTTTATCACATGTTCCTCTGTTTGCATCAAATGAAAATTTGTTTTTATTTACTTTTGTGTGTTACCATTTATTGTTTCAACATGTCCATGTTTTATTAGCTATATATGTTTTTTAACTCTAACAACCTAACTTTTATTCTCAAACAAGTCAACTTGGTATGTACTATATATCTGTTCTTTCTTATAACATGCAAAAGCTACGACATTTTCATATGCATTGTTTTGCTATGGTTGTCAAATAGATTTCACTATACCATTTTTTAGTACATTTCTGTATTACTATAAATAAATAAAGCAACAAAGGGGAGCATTACAAGATAAATAAACATACTTCAAATCATCATCTCTTCTTCCAATTAATTACATTCGGCCAACAATTCAGTTGCTCCTTAAATTGAGAGACATGATTCAACGTGTTCACTTTTCTTGCTGAAAAATAGAGCTAGATTTAACATACCTGAGAAAAATTTCATACAACTATCAACAAATAGATGAACATATAAAAGCATTGCACTAGATGGCAACATACTTTGAAGTTTTATTCTAACTAATTTCTTTTTTCCAACCACAAAATTTCTCTCTATATTTAAGCAACTTCTTCAACATTTTATGCATCTACATGAAAGAGATATAGTTAGGTATATACGACAAGATTTGGTGCTAGGACATCCACATCTTGGTCCTTCGATCTCTTGTACTTGGTGTTGTCGTTTCCAATGATCGTCTTGTAAATATGATTGACTTGTAATTTATTTTTACAATTTAGTATTCTAGACACTTACGTACTTTGTTTTGGCGTTGTTTTTTCTAACAAATTGTACTCTTCCACTTGTTATATGGCATCTCCCCCATTGATATCCCTTTACAACTTGTTTCATCTCTTTATATAATCTTATGCACTAATCTATTACATATGTTTATTGTTTCTTCAACTTCAAAATGCGCATTTTTAAAAACTATCATAATATGTTTCTTTTACTACCATTTTCCAAGTTCACAACGTATCCCCCCCCCCACAAAAAAAAGGATGACCTTCTAACTCTATATGCTTTTAGTTGTTAATATGGAATATGTTTTAGTAGATATATTTAACATTCTTGAAGGTTCATAGCTCAAAAATAATAATGCTCAGTTCTCTTTCCATGTTCAATTGTTTATTTCTATTTGCAATAATCAAATATGTTTAATGGTTCATAAATAATTTGTCTTTCCATGTTCAGTTGTTTATTTCCCTTCACAATAATCAAATGTCTTTAATGGGTCATAGCTATAAATGGTTTCTCTCATGTGTTTGTATAAAAAATACATGTTTTCTTCTCTTGCTATCTTCAATTATTTCTTTGACTTTGCAATAGTGAAATGTGAATGTTGGTTCATGGCTATAAATAATTTGTCTCATGTTCTTTTAAAATTTTATAATCACACCTACTCAATTATCTCTTCATCTCAGTACCTTTTTTACATTGAAAAACTTGTACTATTCTCAGATGTTTTTTCTATTTGAAGAAATTTATAAACCTGCCAAATAGATCTATTTTTCTTTTATCAATGCAAATCCATTTATATCCTTGTAGGAAAAAAAAACCTAATACTTGTGACAGTTGATACTACAAATATTACAACAATTGTTCCCAACATGTACTTTTTACCTTCCTTATATGGTGATGGTACAAGTTTCAATTAGTATGTTAAACACTTGTACATTTGAGATAGATATAAAATGGATTCTATCCCCAACTTCTTGGTACATCCTTCATCTTGCAAAGTGATAAGAATTTATCAATGTTTGGTTTATGGTGTTTAGCCTTTCTCTTGATTTGACCCATATTTATTGATCGTATGTGCTAACACCCACCTTAATTGTGTAACCCTACCCATTTGTCTTAATCCAGTCGTTCCCTCTTCTTCTATGATCTACTATTCCTACCCATCCCTATTCAAAGTTGATTCTTATTCCTATTCTAAAACGTGTAACATGTGGACTGTTATTCTATTGTGAAAATAACTTGTTGGCCTTGTTAAATTTTGTGGAGCTTCCATTCATAATATCAACCCTCAAACAACGAGAATAAACTTCATAATTGGTTTTCCTAATCTGCAGATATAACAATAACTTTCAGATGTTCCCTCCATGCTTACTGTATATACGTGGTCTCTTTACTTTGTTCAAGGAAGGAAATACCTTTCTGAACCATGTTGTTCATTGTTTATTTCTTTCCATAGGGAAAATATTCCTTCTTTTGTTTTTTATTCTTATCGATGAGTAGGAAGGATCTGGTTAACGCCTGCCTCTGTTGGTATAAATTCTTAAATTCCCTTTAAATGACCACCAAGACCCCTTGATGCTTACTGTAAATACGTGATCTGTTTACTATTTTCAAGGAAGCCAAGACCTATCTAAACAGTGTTGTTCATTGTTTATTTGTTTCCATAGGGAAAAGGTTCCTTTTTTCTGTTTTGTTTTTACTAATGAGTAGGAAATCTATGGTTGATGCCTTCCCCTATTTGTCTAAATTATACTAATCCCTGTAAGTGACCACCAAAGCCTTATTTTAAATTTGAGTCTTTTTCTTTTTCCAAAACAGATAACACATTGACTCTTATTCAATTATCAAAACAACTACTTCCCATCTTGATTGTTTAACAGATTCCATTTGGCACGTGGAACTGCCATCCACTATGTAATGTTGTGAAGTCCCTACCATATTTTTCTTAAGGGTTTCATATTCCATATTGGGACTACCACTTCTTAAATTTACTATGATGAAGGGAGCCAAAACTTATGTGAACCCTACTGTTCATTGTTTCATATCTTCCAGAGGGCATAACTTTATTTTGTGGCTATTGTTGTTAATAATGGCTATCCCGCTGACGGTCAAGGCCTATCACTGTTGATCTAAGTTGTAATATGGCCTGATTTTAAGATACTTCTTAAACCATTCATTCCTTTTTTTAGGTTAAAAAATGATGAAACACTTGGATGGAACAATGGAGATCAAGTCTCCAAAATTCTTCAGCGGTATGGCGAGTGGCTCAGGGACAGATGGATTGCATTGATTGGTAGGTGTTTTGTTAATTGGGTTTTGGTGCAATCTTATTTGGTAACCTGAATTTGAAAACAATAATTATTGAAAATTCTCTAAGCAAACCATGATAAGGGAAACCACTACTTTTCTCATGACCAAGACATATCAGATGCTTTGAAGGAATGTCCTATCGGATAAATTTTTTATTTTAAGATACTTCTTAAACAGTGCACGCCTTTCTTGCGGTTAATTAAAGATGAAACACTTAGATGAAATAATGGAGATCAATTATCCAACATTCCTTGGAGGTATTGTGAATGGCATTTGGATATATGTCTCCCATTTATTGCCAGGTTTCTTGTTAACTTAGTTTTGATGCAGGCTTATTTGGTAACCTGAGTGTGGCTTCCCCATTTGACCCAAAACACATCTACTGTTGATTTCATTAGCTAGAACTAGAAAACATGTTGATATTGGATTTTAAAGGTTTCACGGTCCAGTATGCACACGGTTGGATTGAAAACCCCATCTCATGTCAGTTTATTTTGATGCATGGATGATGCAAATCTATGATTGAGAAAATAGGTTGTATGGATGGAGGATGTTTTGGATGCATAATCATATTTGAGGAAAGGTCCTATGGCAAATTTTTCATACTGTGTATTTTCTAATGATAATGAACATTGCAGGTGAGTTGATAGAACACAATTTTAAGTGCAATGATGTTTAGGGAAACCTTGAAGAAAGGGATGTATGTTATTTGGGAAACAAAGGATGAGTACAAATTGTCCTCTTCTTTAGGAGGGAAAATAGAGACTTACTATGGAGATTCATGGATGACCAAATAAGAATAATTACTCCCATATGTCCTAATTATGTAGAACATTTTTGGAACAAAATTATGAAGAAGCATAACAAAATTAATTACTCTGGTATGTCATCATTAGGCACATCGTATTTGGAATGAAGTTATGAAGAAGGATGGATTTGAAATCAAAGTAGCGTAGCCAAAGTTGGACCTATCTAATATGAGTCTTCAACGAGTGAATAAATATTTATAAGGTACAATTGTTTCAATGAGAAAGTGTCTTCAGAAGAAGACATCTACTCCAAAAAAAGCCAAGAAATACCCAACAAATATCGCAACAACTATCAAAGAGATTCAACCAACTGTAGGATTAATATATGTTCTAGTAAGGTATGGAGGTTGCAAAGAAGAATGTATAAATTTTAATCATGGTACTGCCTTGATGTCCATTATTACCTTACTAATGGAAAATGAAATCTAGCATGCCTAAAGTTCTCTTCTTCATCCTGAAATGTTGATTAAAATCCATTTCCGCAAACTTGATTTCACAATACTATCTTTCCACAACTAATTCCTTCCACAACTCTACCTTTTTGCAATTTCTCTTCTGCAACTGCCTTTCTGCAAGGCCTTTTCCGTAAGGCCCTTTTTGCAAGACTCTTTTTGCAATTGCAGATTGCGGGCTCACAAACTTTCATCACTAAACTTCTACAACTTTGCATCTGCAATAGTCCTATCTGCATGCATATTGCAGATCCTCCTTCCAACATTCCAAAGTTGGGCTTCCACAATTCAGTTTTTTTGAACCGACGATTCTTTGTGGCCTTGTTCTCAGTTGTCAATCTGTTACAGGTTACGTATCTTGATCTAATGTTGTGGATCTGCACTCTTCCATTTCAGAACTTAACCACAATTGTCGATCTACTAAATTTCATGGATTTTGACTCAGATTGAACTAGTTCAATGGATTGATTAATTCACTATGCATGATTTTATCACTATCTTTGAGAATTATTCAATGGCTTATTAGAGTATAAAATCATCCACATCAAGAATGTAAATTCATGTTTCTGGTTATTGAGAGAAGACATTCCATATATAGACACATATGCAGAGATTTAAGTTATGTTCTTCATTCAGTCAACAAACAACACACTTACATCTCTTTCTCGCTTACGCTTGCACACACACACACACACAATACTCTCCTCTCTTCTCTAGTTCTCACACTTAAATCAATTACAGTTAAATAGGATTAAAACGAACCTATCAGATCCTCAACAATAGGATCTGAATGCCTAAGAAAAGTAAATCTATAACAAGCCCTATCCTTGAGCAATTTCTCACAAGATTCAAGGACAATAGTGGAAAATTGCCAATTATTACAATCAAAAGAAATTATAACAACTAACCCTATCCTTCTGGAATTGACTAAATGGAAACACAAGAATATCATTGACTTCTTATTCAACAAACAAAGGACTTTGTCTTGATGCTCCTGCATCATACTCTGGGGAAGAAAAGAATTCTTCAATAGATATTCAGGGTGTACATTGTACATGGAAACATCCATTTTTTTCATCCATGCTGCATCTTTAGATGGTTGATCCTTCTACTTGACCAAATACTACAAATATTTTGTCTTTGGCCTTGTTTGAAACCCTTTTGTCAACGATAGCTTCAATCTGTGGTTGTTCTTTTAGTGGTAACTATCCTTTCCAATCTATAAATGAACCATGTTCACCTGAATTTGTTTCTGTATAAACACCTGAATCTTTAAAAGAATACATATCTGAAACATTAAAAATTGGAGAAATTTAAAGATCAAAAGGAAATTTTATTTCATATGCATTTGTAGAAACTTCCTTAAAAATTTACAAGTTCCAATATTCTTGAGTTTCAATTTATTGTAGGTTCCCTTAGGAAACCTCTCTTTCCTAATATAGGCCATTACTAAATCTCCAACCTAAAAATCAACTTCTCTTCTTCTCAAATCTTCTCTCTGTTTGTATTTTCCTGCAATTTCTGCAGTTTATTCTTGACATTCTCTTGTAGCTCATGCATACTGGATGCAAAATATTCACCGTCTGCACTTCTTCTTTCTTGTCCTCCCAATTTTATAATTTCATAGAATCCCCTCGAGTGCATACCATACACAATCTGAAAATGACTCGCACCTGTACTTCTATTAGGTGAATCATTATAAGCAAACTCAACTTGAGCAAGAGCTAAATCCCATTACTTAGGATTTCCATACACAAGACTTCTCAGTATCTTTCCCAAGATTATGTTCACCACTTTAGTCTTACCATCAGTTTGAGGATGATAAGCAGAGCTAAAACTAAGATTGGTACCCAACTTCTTCCATAGAGTTCTCCAAAAATGACCAACAAATTTAGTATCCCCGTCAGACATAATGCTTAAAGGTAAACCATGCAACTTCACAATTTCTGAAAAGAACAAGTTAGCAATGTTTGTTGCATCATTGGTCTTAGTACAAGCAATAAAGTGAGCCATTTTTGAAAACCTATCCGCTACAACATAAATAGAATTATTTCCCCTCTGATTTCTAGGCAATCCTAGAACAAAACTCATACTGATGTAATCCCAAGGCCTAGTTGGAATAGGTAGGAGTTGATAAAATCCAATATTTTGTCTCCTCCCTTTGGCATGCTGACATATTTTGCATCCATCAACAACTTATTTACATCATGTTGCATTCCTGGCCAAAAACAAAAATTACTCACCTAAGCAAATGTTTTATCCTATCCAAAATTTCCTAATAAACCTTCACTTTGTTTCTCCTGTATCAAATTTTCTCTCATGGAACATTTTGGAATACATAACTTACTATTTATGAACAATAATCCTTCTTGTAACATGTAGTCTAACCCTTGGCTTCTATTATGGGTAACTGAATTCTCACGAGATGCATATACATCTTTGAAATCCACATCTTCCTTATATATATCAATCAAATTTTCAATTTCTAAAGTATCGACCTTAAATTCCTACAAAAGAAAACTTACTCACCTTAAAGCATCAACAAATTTATTAGATTTTCCACTTGTATGCTTGATCACAAAGGTAAAATTCTATGAAAATTCCACCCACTTAGCATGTTTATGATTCAATTTAGGGTAACTATTTATAAACTACAAAGCATGATTATCAGAATATAATACAAACTCTGTAGGCATCAAGTAATGTCTCCATTTCTTGAGATCTTGTACAACAACATATAACTCCTTGTCATATGAGGAATACTTTTGTTTTGCCTCATTTAACTTCTCAATGAAGTATGCTATTGGTCTCTGTTCTTGACTCAAAACACCCCTATTGTTGTCCTAGCAGCATCTATCTCTACTTGAAAAACCTTATCAAAACTTGGCAAAGCTATAACAGGATTCTCAATGATCTTCTTCTTCAACAAATTGAAATTTTTGTCAGTTGCTTCTTTCCACTTGAAAGGTTGTCTACATTCCCTGAAAGTGTCTATTATAAGTGCACAAATTTGACTACAATTCCTGATGATTTTTCTATAAAAACTTGCAAGACAATGAAAAATTCGTACCTCATACGCATTCCTTGGAACTGGCCAACTCAAAATTGCTTACACCTTATCTGGATCCATCTTCAACCCTTCTCTTGAAATTATGAATCCCAAGTAGATCAAATTTTTTTCAGGAAACTACACTTTTTTAGATTTATCAGGAGCTTCTCCTTTTGCAAGATTTTCAAGACTAACTTAGGATGCATCAATGTTCTTCTCTATTCTGAATAAAAATCATAATATCATCTAGATATCCTATCACAAATTTTCTAGTGTATTTATTCAAGACTTTATTCATCAATCTCATAAAATTACTGGGTGCATTAGTAAGGCCAAATGGCATTACTAACCATTCATACAATCCATCATTATTCTTGAATGTAGTATTCCATTCATCCCCTAATCTTATTCTTATTTGATGATAACCACTTTTCATATCTATCTTGGAAAAATAATTTAAACCACTTAGACAATCCGCCAAATCATTGCTGTGGGGTAAAGGAAATCTGTACATGATAGTGATCTTATTAATTGCTCTGGAGTCAGTGCACGTATGCCATACACCATCCTTGTTTGGGCTAAGTACAGTGGGTACTGCATAAGGACTCAAACTCTCTTTCACCAACCCTTTATACAAGAGCTATTGTACATGTTATTTGATCTCTTCATTCTCTTGAGGAGTTAATCTGTAAGCTTCCTTATTTGGTAAAATTGCACCAGGTATTAAGTCAAAGTGATGAATAATATTTCTCACATGAGGTAAAGCATTTTTTAATTCATCCACAATGATATCAACATATTCATCAAGCAAAATTCTAAATTCAGTAGGAAAATCATCGAAATTTGTAGAAGTTAAAATTACCTTTGGTTTACCAACAAGAGAAAAATGTAGCTCATACTCCTTCTTAACCTCTTGTAATAGTTCCTTCCCATTCATCAACAAAATATTTGACCCTGAACCCTCTAGAACTGCTTCATCCTCCTACTGTGACAATGTATGTCTCTTTCCATCCTTTTACAAAGAATAAGTGTTCTTTCTCCCATCATGAACAACTTTTATGTCAGATTGACATGGCCTCCCTGATATGGCACACATCCGTAGGCATTATATCACATAATACCACATCTTTATAAGTACCAATTTGAAACTCCACATTGCACTACTCATTCACCAAGAGATGATGTCCTTTTTGAAAACATGACACTTTATAAGAAGGTAGATGTTTCATCCTCTCCAATACCAACTTTTTTACCATCTTTGTGGAGACCAAATTATCTGTACTACCACTGTCAATGACCATTTTACAACACTTAACTTGCGACTTGCATTTAGTGCTGAACAAGCTCTTTCTATGGGCTATTTCATGCACTATCTTCTCTATCTTTACCAAAAATATTTTCAACATAAGAGATTCTCCTTCCTTAGGGGGATTATTCACCATTGCTTCTTCATTGGAATCCTCACGTCTCACGTCTCCTCCCCTCTCATCCGACTAGGAGAGGACATGTCTGCTGCACTCTGTTACCATAATCAAGGATATAGCCACATCAACATAAACAATAATGATTGCAGTAAAAGACACATGCATATGTAAAATTAAAGAAAATACAACGGAAGAAAATACATTGCAAGCATTCAACATGTTCATAATTACTCTTAAACAAATATAGTTGCAAAAATTAAATACAAAGAGAATACTTATCTTGAAAATAAGTTATCCCGCAACTAGCTATGTCGCTGCAACGTTCCACCCAACCATAGGCCAGTTTTGGTCATCAATATCTTAGCACAACTTCCACCCCCGAGCTGGCCATGATTTCCACAAGGAACTAGGGAACAACATGCTCACACATATCAAAAAACACATCAAGGTTCAGCCAAGCCAATCTACAGTTGGGTTTATCATGCTGCCAAGGCAGTGGGAAGGTATAATTGCTAATCTAGTGAGCTCAAACACATATATATGGAAACCTACACAATATCTATCTATCTTGGCATCCACAATACCTACACACCCAATGCAAGGAATTATTACCTTCACTGCTACACAGTCCCTCGGGCCATACCTTCCCTTCTAGTGCTCTTCAGAGTGTGCATAGAAGAATATCCAACCCCTCTTGATCTATCTGTGAGGTTCCTCTCTTCACTAGGTTTATCAATCCAATTTTGGCCTTCTTCCAGTCCTAAGTCTTTCAGACCAAAATAAGGATGCACACAACAACAAAATAGAAATGCGGGGTAAGAAGAAAAAACTACAATTGGTAGAATGGAAAACAACCCTAGGAGAGAAAATTTGATTTTAGCAACATCTATGGGCTTCACAGGGGAAAAAACGACCTCTTCAAACCCTCAATTCATGGATCTCTTCTCCCATTGATTGTGCAACACTAAAAACAGATTGCCCAGCCATGGAAAATAAGGAAATTGTAGAAAAATGGGATGAAAACACCCCTGCTTACTCTAGCTGTGTGAGGGAGAGAAACACATGGGTGAATAATGGATTGGGCACGAATTTCTGGGTATTTACTTGCCCAATAAGAAAAAACACGATTTTCCAAAACTGATGGATTCGCCAATACAAATTTGACTTCCATACTCTTCCATTCCCAATGCATTAACTACCTCAACTAACTTCTGGAATAAATAAATGATTGGGTGAATAAGACAAAATGGGTAGTTGAGATTATGATGGGTTCTCCCATTGACATTTGGATCAACACTATTGGCTCAATAGTTTGAATAATTTCCCTCCCTATTCCTTGTGAAATCATGCCCCCATCTCTTTGTTGCATTGCATATCTAGTTGTGGGTATTTTTATTAAATTGCGTATTTACATGATGTCTTAATTTACACTATTCCTGGCTAGCACGATAACCATATGCATCGATTTTAACTGCCGATACATAAATTGATAAATCAATGGCAGGGCCTTGGCCTTTAGTTCCTCTCCATTATTAAATAATGATATTTATATCATATACAATTTTAATGCAAATGGGGTCAAAATCTAGATATTACATTCCCCTCCCCCTTACATTAACATTGTCCTCAGTGCTCTTCAAAATTCAACAAAAACGGATGTGCCACTCTCATGGAATCCTCCAAATCCCACGTAGCCTCATTAGGACCATAGTGCTTCCATTGCACCTCTACCTGTCTAACGTCTCAGTTCCATAGCATTGTTACCTTCTTGTATAGGATTTGCAATGGCTCGGTTTGGAACTCTCACTCGGGTTCCACCTAGATCGCATCCCAATTAATCACATGGTTAGGATCATGTACATATTTCTTAAGAAAAGATACATGAAAAACATTATGAGCTCTAGTGCTAGCAGGAAATACAAGTCTATATGCAATTGGCCCTATTCTTTCAAGCACTTCAAATGACCCATAATATCTAGATTATATCTTGGAACAACTCCCAATATTCAAGGAACTCTTCCTTGGCCTCACTCTAAGATAAAATGATCCCCAACACTGAAATCCTTATGCACTCTATCCTTATATCCATATCTCTTCTATTTATCTTGGGATGCTTTCAATTTCTTCCTGATCTTTGCAACCTCTTGTTCCATTTCCTTAAGCAATTATGGACCAAGCACAATTATTTTCACTAGATTATCCCAAGTCATTGGTGTCCTACACCTTCTTCCATATAAATCCTCATATGGACTCATTCCCAATGATTCTTCTTACCTGTTATTATATGCAAACTCTACCAAGTGTAAATAATCCTCCCAATTGGATGGTTTGTCCATTACATACATGCAAAGCATGTCTTCAATCACCTGATTTACTCTCTTTGTTTTTCCATTGCCTTGTATCAAAATCTACAAAAAGACCCTTCCAAAAATTAGAAGTAAACTTGGAATCCCTATCAGAAATTATGGCCTTAGGAAATCCATGCAATTTGAAGATTTCCTTCATGAAAATATTTGCAATGGCATCGTCTTTATATGTGGAATTAACCAGTATAAAATGTGATACCTTTGATAACTTGTCCACCACAACCATGATGAAATCATGTTGTCTCATAGTCATTGGAAATCCTGTAATAAAATCCATGGAAATGACTTCCCATTTCCATTGTGGGATTGACAAAGGTTGCGATAAACCTGCTAGGTGTTTATTTTCAACATTCACCTGTCGACATTTCATGCACTTGGAAATATACTCAGCAATGTCCTTTTTCATTCCCAGCAAAAACTATTGCTTTCTGGTTGTAGCAATCGTTTTCTGATATCTTGGGTGACCAGAATATGGAGCTTGATGGATTTCTTCCATAAAAATCCTCCTCAAGTATGCCACTTTTGGAATATAAACTCTATTCTTATAAGTAAGAAGTTCATCTCCTTCCAATTGATATCCTTCATACTTCCTTTCAAAGTTTTGTTACTGCAACTTGTCCCTTATTTGTACATACACTTCATTCTTAACAATATGGTTAATAATCTACTGCCTCAAATTTACTTGGCAAGTACTAAGACATGCCACATGCATTTCATGTACCTTCCTATTGAGTGCATCAGCCATCCTGTTTTCTTTTCCTTTTATGTGGTTGATTCCAAAATCAAATTCACACAAAAACTCCAGCCATCTATATTTCTTAGCATTTAAAGTTGGTTGATCAAACAAGTATTCCAGACCACAGTGGTCTATTCTTAGCTCAAATTTCCTTCCCATTAAGTAATGTCTCCAAATTTTTAGAGCATGTACTATGGCTGCAAGTTCTAAATCATGAGTATCATAGTTCTTCTCAAGGTCCTTCAACTTTATTGACTCATAACATACCACGTGGTTGTCTTACATAAGAAATCCTCCAACTCCTTAATTTCATGCATCAGTACATACCACAAAGTCTTTTCCCGGGTCTACAATTTTCAAAATTGGTGCACTAGTAAGAAAATTCTTCAACCATTGGAAGCTTTCCTCACATCTTGGTGTCAATTCAAACTTTATCCCCTTCTTTTGCAAAGAAGTGATTGAATGTGCGACCTTGGAGAATTATTCAATCAACCTCCTGTAGTACCTGGAAAGTCCCATAAAGGATCTCACATCTATCACATTTCTTGGAGTTGGCCAATTCACAATGGCCTCAATCTTCTCTTGGTCCACAGATGTTCCTTCGTCTGAGATTATGTGACCCAAATAATGAATTTTGTCTTTATAAAAGTCACATTTGCTCAACTTTTCATGTAGCTTATGCTCACTTAGCAATTGCAATTCCATTCTCAAATGTTCTTCATGCTCTTCTTCATTCTTAGAATAAATAAGAATGTCATCTAGGAAGACAAGAACAAACATGTACATATACTTGCTAAAGACACTATTCATGAGACACATGTATGTAGCTGGTGCATTTATGAGACCAAATGGTACCACCACAAACTCATAGTTCCGATACATGGTTCTAAAGGAGGTCTTATGAATATCTTCCTCTTTGATTCTTACCCGATGGTAACCAAAACTCAATTCAATCTTTGAAAATACCTTTTCTCCTCTCATTTGATAAAAAAGGTCATCAATTCGAGGTAATGGGTATTTATTCTTCATAGTAAATTTGTTCGACTGTCTATAGTCAATACATAAACTAAGTGTCTCATATTTATTTTTCAAAAATAGAACTGGTGCTCCCCACAGGGATACACTCGGCCTGATATATTTCTTTTCCAACAACTCTTGTAACTGCATTTTTAGCTCTAGCAATTCTGGTGTGCTCATCCTGTAGAGTTTCTTGGACACTGGTGTGGCTCCCAGCACAAGGTAAATTGTAAAATCAATGTCTCTCTTTGGAGGAAGTCCTAGAATCTCATCAGGAAAACATCCTTGAATTCTTGCAATACATGATAGTTCTCCAACCTAGGAGTTTCATTTTCTGTTTCCTCCAAAACATGGGTGGCATACAATCGACAACCTTTACTACAAAAATTCTTCAACTGTATTGCTGAAACCTGCCTAATAGAAATCACCTTTGGAATTCCTCTTACAACCCTTGGGTTTCCTTCTTCATCTATGCATTCAAATGTCTTGTTGTAGCAGTCAAGATTAACCTGGTGTGCTTATAACCAGTCTATTCCAATGAGAACATCATAGGAACAAAGTGGTAGAATATTCAGGTTTGCATAAGTGAATAGCCCATCCATATCTAATGGACATTTCTCTACAATTTCAATAACTTTTCTCTTGGTTCCAGTGGCTAGTTGAACTAACCATGATTTGTTATGCTTTATTTTATTAAAAGCACAAATATCAACAATTTTAGGAGTGATATAACTGTTAGTAGATCCTAGCTCAATCAAAATAGAAACAGATTGCTTAGAAAGCTTACCTTCAACTTCAACGACAGTTGATTGATGATCTTCCTGGAGGTCCTATAGTGCTGCATAGATTCTAGGGATGGTCCTCACCACGTGACCCACAGTTTTAGCTCCTTGGATGTTGTGAACTTGACTTACATTCCCATTCTAATGCAGACAGTTCCTAAACATATGGTCTCCTCCACATCCCCAACATTGAAGTGGTTCTCTTGGATCTTTTGGATCTCTTTCCTTGTCTCCCATCATTTTGGTTGGAATGAGAATTTTGACCAAAGGAAGAAAGGTTTCTTCCTTTGGTCAAAATTCTCATTCCTCTTGTCCTTTCATGTCCTATGGAAATCAGGTTTGCTTTTGTTTTGATCATAGCAATACTTGGCCTTCCTTATTTTCTCTTCTAGAGTTCTAGGTTTATTAAACTCAATCATATCTTTATATGTCTACGGTAGCCCACTTGGAAAACGCTGAATTTTCACCTTATCATCTCGAATATACCTGACATACCTCAGCAATTCCAAGAATTTGTTTTCATATTCTTCCATGGACAATTTTCCCAATTTCATCTCATGGAACTCTTTAATATTATCATCATAGTACCTATCAAAGAGGCACTTCTGCTTGAAATATTTCTTGAACTGATTCCACGCAATCCTTCTTTCATTGATATTCTTCACTTGCTTGAGGTTCTCCCACCGTATAGATGCTCTTCCATTTAAGTTGAATATGGATACCCTTTCCTTCATATTTCCAAAGTATTCTTGGACTTGGAAATACTTTCTCATCCCAAGAAGCCAAGCTTCAACTTCTTGACCAGATTTGACCTCACCATCAGATGTAGGCGGCTTTGCCTTCTTAAATTCCCCATGTGAATTGTTCTTATAATTCCTCTTTCGCTTAATCCTGTGAGATGAAGAGCTTGAATCCCCAATGGATTCTTCAAATTCAGATGATCTGCTAGAAAATATTTCTGGAGTATATGTTCTATCTCTAGAAACTCTTCTTGAGTTATTGGACCTCTTGCCAAATTTATCCTTGAACTACTCCTACTCCCTTCTGGATTTGATGTCCAATGCCTAGAGTTTATCTTCCTTTGAATGTCTGTCAAAAGATGTAGTGTGGATGCATTCAACTATTTTTTCTCTTCTTGAGCTTTAACCATCCTTTCATTACCTTCTATGCAACTTTGCATCTCCACCCTTAGGCTCCTCATGGTGTCTACAATATCTGGGGGAGTCTTTTGATTTATTCTCCCATTGGATTCTATTTCAGTATTCTCAACCTGTATGTTCTCTCCCATGGCATCTGTCTCAGGCTCATATGGATCCTATGCATCATTCATGATGTTTTTCTTCTTGGCCCAACAAAGACCAAATTTTCCAAACTGCATTATGGAATGTTTCCTTTGATGTGACTATGAATCTGCAAAATGTGTTTATAAACACAATTGTTAGCTGCATGTTATTCTCAGAAATTTATAAATTACTTACCTGCATTTGGAAAAATATTATATTGACAACTTGTCAAAACAAAGACTTTTCTCACAATCAACGACTTTCTTAGGGCGACGACGAGGGTCGAGGGCAGCGTCCTCATTTTTTTTTGTAAATATTTTGATTTCGTGCAATCTAGTGCATAAGTTCACTGTCATTTTTCAATCTTCTGGCACCTACAAATCCCACTAAAAAACTGTTCAAATTCTCTGTTTCGGCAAACTTAGCTTTTTCCTCTGATCGGAGAACTCATTGATTTTCTCTGACATGTCAGTGAAACTTGCCTTTTTCTTTCAACGTATCATCAGAACTCGCCGATTTTTTCCCATAGGTATCATCAAACCTTGTCTTCTTATGCTGATAAAAAAAACTCAACTTTTCCTTCCGATGTGTCGACAAAACTCATATTTTTCTTCCGATGTATCGGCAAAATTCGTTGATTTTTTCCAACGTATCGTTAAAACTCCAATTTCTCTTTCGACATATCGAAAAAAATCTCTAAGTTTTTTCGACGTATCAGCAAAAATCGCTAAGTTTGTCCGATGTATCAGCAAAACTCAGCTTTTTCTGCCGACATGGAAATTTCAACACTTAGAAAAAATTCTGAAAATTTTTCTTTCTTTGTCGGCAAACTCACCATTTTCTCCCGATGTGTCGGAGAACTCGCCAATGTTTTTCGACATATCGGAGAGACTCACCAAGCTTTTTCAGCATAGAAATTTTTCGAAAACACTTAGAAAAAATTATTTCTTTCTTTCTTTCATCGGCGAAACTCATCCAAATCAACCGACATGTATCGACAAAACTCAACCAACTCAGCTGACATGTATCGGTGAAACTCAGCCGACATACAAATTTTCAAGCACTTAGAAAAATTTATGTTTCACATCGATCTTGGAAAATCTTGTTGAGATGTATCTGTGAAACTCATCTATTTCTCCCAACAAGCATTGATGAAACTCAGCCTTTCATGCTGACACGCATCGATGAAACTCAATGATTTATTCTAACATGCATCGACAAAACGCCCCAAGTTTTTTTGGCATGTCTATACTTAGAATTAATTTTGAAAATTTTCTTTCTTCTCTGTTGGACAGTGCTCAATAGAGGATTCTCTTACCTCTGCAACAGTTCAACTTGCCCCATTTGGGCCCAATGCTACAATCAATCTTTGATACCACACTGTCACGTCCCCTCCCCTCTCATATGACGAGGAGGGGACGCGATTGTTGTGCTCTGCTACCAAAACTGGGGATCCATCCCCATGAACATAAACAATAATGAATTGCAGTAAAAGACACATGCATATGTAAAATGCAAGAAAATACAGTGGAAGCAAATACATTGCAAGCATTCAACATGTTCATAATTATTCTTAAACAAATACAGTTGCAGAAATTAAATACACAAAGAATACTTATCTTGAAAATAAGTTGTCCCGCAACTAGCTATGTCGCTGCAACGTTCCACCCACCCATAGGCTAGTTTTGTTCATCGATCTCTCAGCACAATTGCCACCCTCGAGTTGGGAATGATTTATAATCTCATCATACATCTTTCTATAATTTCTACCTCTGTGCTGGAGTACGGTCTGGTAGCCCAGATGTGGAAAAACACAGTGTGTCTTTACTCTTCAACCACCAATTTAATTACTGATAAATTAAAACATTTTCATTACCAAACTAGCTAAATCTTCTGTCATATAATATAAACATAATATTTATTCATTCACATTCATTAAAACAAAAATAGATAAGTGACAGAACCTGTTTAAACTGGGACAACAACAGCAATGGGAGGTCGTTCCTCCCTACCAACTCCTGGAGAGCACTCAAACAGCGACTCCTCAGGACCCCCGAGCTTGCTCTGGTCTCCCTGTCTAGAACTAGGTGCATCAAAGTCAAATACCAGTCTTCAAACTCAGTATTAATTCAGAACTTATCAGTAAGTTCTCCCAGCTAAAAAGTTGTAATAAACCAAGTTACTACAGCAATCCTCTCCAAATAACTTCCTTACTAATTTCCCTTTTTCCTCAATGAATTTCCTGAATATCATTCACCTGAATGAATTCTCTTTGGAAAATATCTGATCCCTTAGCTCTCTTCATTGAGTACTTTTAAAAGATTTCCTAGGTCTTTTTGGGTTAGTTGTCATTCAATGAGCCACCTGATCTGATCCCACTTTCTTGGGGGATCATGACCCCAAATATAGGGAATTTTCCACCTGCAACTTAGGAAGTGTTTGAGGATGTTGCCACTTGTCTTTTTCCCTCCACCTAGTTCCATCCACCAGTTTGACCAATAACCTCTTTTTAACAGCTCTCCCATGCTGTTGTCTCCACAATTTATTTATTAATAATAAAATATTCTGAATTATATTCCACTTCTGTTGACTCTGCTGAGTCATCAATTCCTACATAGCATTATATTTAACATAATGTCTCAGGAATATAATTAAAAAAATTAACATTATTTTACAAAATTGGGGTATGTGACATACACACCCCCTTAAAATGTAACATCGTCCTCGATGTTACTTATTCTTCATCCTCTGCAACCTCCTGGAATAGATTCGGGTATACTTCCCGTATCTTAATTTCCAGTTCCCGGGTAGCTTCTTCAGGACTAAGGTGCTTCCATTGCACCTTCAACTATCCAATTATACAGTTTCGTAGAGTAATTTCCCTCTTTCCGAGGATACAGTCCGGTTCCACCAGAACTTCTCATTCTGGTTCCACCTGTACAACATTCCAATCAATTACATGACTAGCATCATGAACATACTTTTTCAGAACAGAAATATGAAAATCATTATGCACTTTAAGTTAAGGCGATAACGCTAGCTGATATGCAACTTGACCAATTCTGGATAAAATTTCAAACGGACCACAGTAACGTGGTGCTAGTTTTGTACAACTCCCCAGTCTTAGGGAGCTCTTCTTTGGTCTTACCTTTTATAAACACGTGCTCACCCACCTGGAACTCTTTAGGAGTTCTTTTCAAATCTGCTTGGCTCTTTTTCCGATCCTGTGCTACCTTCAAATTTTCGTGCACTTGTTTCACAATCTGTTCCATTTCCTTCAATAATTCTGAAATTCTTCTGGAGTTCAAATTCCTTTTTCTTGAACTCAGGCTGATTACTGTTCTTTTTAGCCTTCCAGTCGGCTATACCTTCTTTCTTTTTGTTCTATTCAAAACATAAATTTTCCTTCCTCATGGCTTCTTCCAGAGTCCTTGGGTTATCATACTCGATTCTGTCCTTGATATTATATGGCAGGCAGCTGAGAAACCGCTGTACTTTAGGTTTCTCATCAACTAAATAAGGCACATACCTTAACAGACTTAAGAATTTACTGTTTAAGTCCTTCATAGTCATGGATCCTAACTTTAACTCATAAAATTCTTTCACCCTTTCTTCATAGTATTGTTCGGACATAAATTTCTTCTTGAAGTACCTTTTAAAGGTACTTCAATTGACTTCTTTTTCTTTGATCCCCTTGACTCTTTTCAGATCTTGCCACCATATATCTGCCTTTCTAGAAATATTATAGATGGCCATTCTTGCCTTCAGCTGGTTTGAATAGTTGTATATCTGAAAATATTTCCTCATCCCGGATAACCAGGAATCTGCCTCTTCCCCTTTTTCAATCTCTCCGTTGAAAGTTGGGGGATTTATTTTTTTGAACTCCCCGAAAATCTCTTCGTATGGCCTAAACTTTTTCTTTCTGTTATACAACTCAGCCTCACTACTATCACTAGTAGTGTAGTAGCTTTGTTGTTCCCTAATCCCTTCAGATGATGAGCTGCTTTCAGCCTTAGCCAGTTTCATCTTTTTAGATCCTTTCTGATGACTAGCTTCCTCAGATTCGGATCTTTTACTCCTCCCTTCTGTCTGGAATTTTTCTATCAAGATTTGGTTTAACTCCTCCTGAGTCTTTAATATCCTCTCGTTATCCTTCTTGACTGATTCCATTTCATTCTTCAAATCCTTGATAGTCTGTATCAGTTCTGAAGAGTGAGTAGTTATCTCTTCTAACACAGGCTCTCTAGACATATGTCTTGTCTCAGTGTTCGGAGACTCCTCCTCAGCATATTCTCCTATCTTCTCCATACCTGTCTGTTAGATTCAGAAAAAGGAAATTTTTTTTCTTCTGCTTGTTACATAAAACAAAAATACTGGTTAGTACATTATTTTTACTGTTCTGTGGAAACTAGTTGGGCCACATTCAAGCCTAGTATTTGAACCATGCTCTGATATCACATGTCAAAACCCCAAATTTTTCACAAAATTTAAAATTTTTAAATTTGCATATCATTAACGTAAAGCAATTTAACTAACATTAATTAGTTATATGTTAACAGCTTGCTATTGATTTCATCAGTTGGTTATGTTTATTTATAGAACAGATCTTTCAGTTTACTAACTTTTGTTCCTCTTGTGACCATAAGGTGAAACTGTCATGCAAAATTGGGCTTACTTAGCTTTTGAGCTAACGCAATGGTTTTCACTTTTCTTACAGATATACAGGTAAGAGGTTGTGGCGCTGTATTTCGAAATTCTAAAGTATTTACTATAAGTTCGTCATAAGAGAAAAAGCTCGAAAGAAAGTAAGAGATAAACCATTTCAACTTTTGTTAAGGTATATTCAAACTGGTTTCTTTCTAGTAAAAGTAAATTATGTTCCTAATGATCCGTCATCTTCTCTATTCTATTACAGTTGTAATTTATACAAAAGTATCTTATTAACTCTTTAAAATCAGAGTAGAGAAATGAAGTTATGAAATCTATAATAAGGATCTAAATGTAAACAAGCATTTCAAGTCACGTGAAAACTGATAAGGGGCTTCCTGTATTACTGCAAGGGTTTGGCCTATCCTTGCCAAGTCCTCACTTATTAATGAGGATATCACTTTAAGTAAAAACATCATCTCCAAATGGTAAATACTACTTCCTTGTCTTTTAGTAACTGGTACTACAGATGTTATTTTAATCTTTGTAAATAAATCATTTAAGAGATTACAAGTAGAAAGGGAATTATACCTAGCTTTCTACCATCATGACTTCCTTTATGAACTTCTAAACTATGCTAGCAAATAAAGAAATTTATCTTATAATGGCTAAAAATCATTGAATAGTTTTCATAATATTTAACATAGCCTTGAGCTTGGAATTAAATATAAGATTATTCGTTTCAAGGGTGATTTTTACACTATTGAAAAGTTATTACTTCAAACCAAGGGATGGTTTTAAGGCCAAAGGTAAATCAATAAATATGTCCCATTGATTATACAGTTTGCATTATTAACAAACTATGGTCTTATGCTACTAATCTTTTTATTTACTTGAGAACTTAAGGCACTTTATAATATAGAGGGGAAAGTTTATGTTAAAAATTGTGCCAAGGTTATCTCTTTAAATACCATAATATACAACACCACCCTCCAATGTATATATGCTATGAAAACACGATTAAGATTCCCCAAACACAACTTTCCAACCACCAGGCTTATAAAAACTATGGAATCGTGATGAGATTTACTTATGATTTCCATGATTATTAGAGTAGGGTGGAGAATAATGAAATAAATCATTTGTATGCAGCGTAGGTTGAAGAATCATGCACGAAGACTTTGGATAATCTTTTCTCTTACGAATGATTGGGAAAATCATTCCTCCATCGAATTGTTGATTGACTATATAACAAACCCACTCTGCGTTGATAAATTTAGCAGCCATCGTGGCAATACTACAGCCATGTACTGCGTGGATAAAAGAGCTGTTGCTAACCCTAATCTTCATTGTCTCCACCTCCTACGGCACCTGTCACTCTGTGATGGTGATGTGCACCTCTGCGTTGCCTCTCCTCTGCACAGTATACTTTTGGTTTATCCTCCGATAATGGTTCGTTCCACACGTTGCTATTTCTGTTTGGTCATTCGCTCCTCCATTATTCCTTTCTCTGCCATACTGAACCAAACCCTTGCCAGTTCTAAGGCCTCCTCCCATGGTTTCGATGTTTGGACCTACTGTCTTTGCATTCTCTGCAAAGTTGAGAGTTATTCTTCCTTTTAGCTTCTTGCAGTAGGTTGGCTCCTTGCGCAATGGTTGAATGTTGCTGCCCACGGTCGTGCTTTCTCAATGGAACAGGTAAGAAATAAGAACTTCAATCCTTGCGTGATTGTTTTCTACTATTCTTAATCCTTTAATTCAGCTTACAGGGTTTTAATAATAAGACTTTTCCTTCTTAAAATGCAGGTTCTTCCCTCTTCATCGCTCGCGGCCTTGGGTTAAAAGATTTGGGCAGCAGGCCGCAATTCCTGGTAAGCCTGGTTACACCATGGCTCCTCCTCCTTATGGTTTTCAGTTGGAACCTTCGAGGGTTGGCTTAAGAAGCCTGAAACCCTTACTGCTTCAGTTTGGTCTTAAAACTACTGGTTAAAAGAATTAATAGAAGAAACCATTCACGTGATGTGAGGGCGTTACGGCTTAGGCCGAGGCTGTAAATATTAGTTATCTTTTACGATTTAAGTGCTGTAAAGAGAAAACTGGGCTACAAGCCTGTTTGCGAAGAGGTTATGACCTCGACTTCTTGTTTTACTATATATTTTTGGAAACACTGGGTGTTTTCGCCTACAGTCTACAATATAATATATTATACTGTCTTTCTTCTTCTGTAGCTCTTGTTTGTATTACTGCATTTACTTTTAATCCATAAACAATTTCCAATAATCAAGATACAGGTTTATAAAAACCTTATACTGTTGATTTATAAAATGGCTGCCTGTACATTAATGTCTTGTTATTTCTGTTGTTGTTTACTTTAATAATTTAATTTTAAAGGGTTAAACCCTAATCTTTTCAGTGTAAGAATAAGTACTGTTTCTTATTCATAAATTATAAGTTAAAAGGTAGCTCTATTTGTTTCTGTGAGTAAATAAATGGTTATTACCATATTGATTAAGCTCGATGTACGAGCAGTCTATTGTTCTGTTATTTACCTTTGTTTTAAACTATGCAACTGAGTTAATTTTACTATAGATAAATTCTTTTATAAAATTGCTGTCAGGGTTATGTACCTGGGTTATACCTTGATTTACTTGTTATGTAATCTTGTTAAGTGATAAATAGGGTTTATACCCTTAAGCTATATAGGTTCTTATATTTTGCTTGTAATTTATTTTAACAAAGTTTCTAAGAAATGTCAAGTTATCCTGTAGGACAGAGTATAATTAACTCAGGGTTGTAAATTAAGCAATAATGACATTCCTTAAGTTTAAAAGTATAATATCTTTATGTTGGATAATATAAAAGTATAATATTATTATAACGATAATACTTACCGATACAAAATAATGATCCTGTCTTTATTGGAGTATTAGATTCTCCATATGTATATTTTTGCTTATTTTATAGCATATAGAAGATAGCATTATGCTGTTTGTTTCCTGTACTGATAATATTCAATCTATCTGCTAAGTTAGAATATTACTTATGAAAATATAAATAAATCGAATAACACTTCTTATGATCTATCTTATATAACTATATATATAGTAGCATGCATTTATAGTCCATAAAAGATAGGGTTACCATTCTAAATAATGTTTGAATTGGTTTAATAAAGAAAAGGAAAAGTAAAGGAAAGGATAACATTAAAGTAATACATCAGTTCTAACTAGTTTTCTTGATTATAGAGTTAAATCTACATTTATTTTCTTCTACATTCAGTACTGTTATTTTAACATAACCAGTTAAATTATTTTTAAACTAGAAGGAAGAAATAGTAATGTTTTCAATACAGTAGAATGAACTAAGGTAATCTTAATCTATCTGCTTCGATAATAAGACTACTGAAACGATTACTGTACAAAACTAGTTTTATCTGTAAGCATGAACAGCTATCAGTAAAAACAAACATTCCTTCTAATGATATGTAAAGAAACAAATATCTAATTTATAATCTCATCATACATCTTTCTATAATTTCTACCTCTATGCTGGAGTACAGTCTGGTAGCCCGGATGTGGAAAAACACAGTGGGTCTTTACTCTTCAACCACCGATTTAATTACTGATAAACTAAAACATTTTCATTACCAAACTAGCCAAATCTTCTGTCATATAATATAAGCATAATATTTATTCATTCACATTCATTAAAACAAAAATAGATAAGTGACAGAACCTGTTTAAACTGGGACAACAACAGCAATGGGAGGCCGTTCCTCCCTACCAACTCTTGGAGAGCACTCAAACAGCAACTCCTCAGGACCCCCGAGCTTGCTCTGGTCTCCCTGGCTAGAACTAGGTGCAACAAAGTCAAATACCAGTCTTCAAACTCAGTATTAATTCAGAACTTATCAGTAAGTTCTCCCAGCTAAAAAGCTGTAATAAACCAAGTTACTACAGCAATCCTCTCCAAACAACTTCCTTACTGATTTCCCTTTTTCCTCAATGAATTTCCTGAATATCATTCACCTGAATGAATTCTCTCTAGAAAATATCTGAGCCCTTAGCTCTCTTCATTGAGTACTTTTAAAAGATTGCCTAGGTCTTTTTGGGTTAGTTGTCATTTAATGAGCCACCTGCTCTGATCCCACTTTCTTGGGGGATCATGACCCCAAATATAGGGAAGTTTCCACCTGCAACTTAGGAAGTGTTTAAGGATGCTTCCACTTGTCTTTTACCCTCCACCTAGTTCCATCTACCACTTTGACCAGTAACCTCTTTTTAACAGCTCTCCCATGCTGTTGTCTCCACAATTTATTTATTAATAATAAAATATTATGAATTATATTCCACTTCTGTTGACTCTACTGAGTCATCAGTTCCTACATAGCATTATATTTAACATAATGTCTTAGGAATATAATTAAAACAATTAACATTATTTTACAAAATTGGGGTATGTGACACTATCCATCTCTAATACACGGCTTAAAGAACTCTTCAATATATTCTTTAACAGTCATACCTTTTTGTTTAATATTTTGTAGTTGTCTAATATGATTCAATTGATAATTCGTAGGCATAAATTGACTTTTAATTTTATATAACATTTCATCCCAAGAGTGGATTTTATACTTACCTCTTCTTTCTCTATGAATATGAAGTTCATCCTACCAAATAGTTGCATGCCCTTTTCGTCTGGTCGCTACATATCTCGCCTTCTTTTTATCTTGAATTTCTTCAAATTTAAAATACTTTTTAAAGCATTGATCTAGTGCATGAGTTCTTCAACATTAAGATTACCTTCATACATAGGGACTTCAACTCTGTGTCTGTTACTAGCCTTCATCATCATCTTCATTACTTTTACTTCTTCAGCAGCCTCTGCTTGCTTGTCTTCAAAGGATTATTCTTCATCACTGGTGTTTGTATTCTCAGAATTCTTTCAGTCCATAGCTTCCATCCTAGCTTGAAGTTCTCTTAATTCCCTTTGTGTGTCTGTCTCCGCAGCTTGTCTTCCTCGACCAAGTCCTACATGAACTCCATGTGCTCATCCATGTCTCTGCATCATTGTTCTACAGGCATTGATAAGCTATGATACCAAAACTGATGGAAAATGAAATCTAGTAGGCCTAAAGTTCTCTTCTTCAGCCTAAAATGCTGATTAAAATCCCTTTCTACAAACTTGATTCTGTAATACTGTCTTTCCACAACTTAGTCCTTCCACAACTATTCCCTTCCACAATTTCTCTTCTGCAACTGCCTTTTCCACAAGGCCTTTTCCGCAAGACCTTTTCCACAAGGCCCTTTCTATAAGACCCTTTCCGTAATTGCGGATTGCGGGTTCACAAAATTTTGTAACTGAGCTTCTGCAACTTTGCGGCCACAACGGTCCTTTCTGCATGCAAATTGTGGATCCTCCTTCCCACTTTCCAAAGTTGGGCTTTCATAATTTGGTTTTTCCGAACCGTCAATTCTTTGTGGCCTCATTCTCGACCATCGATCTGTTGCGGGTGGAATATCTTGATCTAATGTTGTGGATCTACACTCTTCCATTGCGAAACTTAACCACAATTATCGATCTACTAAATTCCATGGACTTTGACTCATATTGAAACAATCTAATGGATTGATCAATTCACTATGTGGAATTTTATCACTATCTTTGAGAATTCTTCAATTGCTTATTAGAATATAAAATCATGCACATCAAGAATGTAAATTCATGTTTTTGTTTATTGAGAGAACAAATTTTGTATACAAATAATTATGCAGATATTTAATCTATGTTCTTCATTCAATCAACAACCAACACACTTACATCTATTTCTCTCTTATTCTTGCACACACACACACACACTCTTCTCCTCTCTTCTCTGGTTCTTACACTTAGATCAATTACAATTAAATAGGATTAAAACAAACATGTCAGATCCACAACAACAAGATCTAAATGCCTAAGAAAAGTAAATCTATAACAAGCCCTATCTTCGAGCAATTTCTCACAAGATTCGAGGACAATAGTGGAAAATTCCCAGATATTACAATCAAAATAACTCCTAACAACTAACCCTATCCTTCTAGAATTGATTACATGGAAATGCAAGATTAGCATTGACTGCTTATTCAACAAACAAAGGACTTTGTATTGATGCTCCTACATCACTTAAACTCACTACCACTGCATTTTTTAAGGCTCGTTCTTCCCGGCACTTCTATTTTTATTATGTTTTGAGTCTGCCCTTATTTAAATAGAAATGTTGTAAACTGTCTTTCTCCCTTTTATTGTCTTGGTTAAAATTTTCCTAAGAGGCATAGATTGTTGTGAAAACTTACTTTTTGAATATAAGGAAGGTCCTAATTCACCAAGTAATTTATCAAATTTGTTATTTTTTGTGTTGCAAATTAACTATGTTACCGATGCTACAGTTTTATCTAATTACTCTTATTGTTGCTGCTCCTTTGTTGATAATATGTTTCCACTTGTTTAATATGTATTTGAATTTTGAGTTACTCATATTTGAAAGCCACAAAGTTGAAAGAGATGAAAATTATCTCTTACTTTATCAGATCTACACTTCTCTACTGTACTTTTTTGGTTTCAGTATTATTCTTGTAAAAAAAATTGTTTCTTATCTACTTAAAACCCTTTTTTAACATATCACCTTAGAATAAAAAACAAAATCAATATATAATTGTCACAAAAATAGAACTTCTGATTAAAATAAGTCTAGATGTTCTCAATCATGATTCAAAGCAATGCTTGTATGGTCTTATGGGAATTTCCCAAAAGTAGAAAGTTCATCATAGATTCATTATTACACATTTAAGTTTATGTCCAAGGGATGGAATAAAAAGATGCTCTTGGAGACTTGTTACAAGTTGGAAGTCATACTCTATTAACTCTCACACACAAACCATGTTAAGGAACTTATTTAAATTTGTTACTCTCATCAACATGTTCATGTTTTTTTTGTGGCGCCATTTAATAGAGATTGCATTTTGTAGACACAAAACAATTGGAATTTCCATAAATTGCCTCACACTCAAAAATCAAACATGCAAGCTTTGATTTATTTCAATTCATACATGTTACTCTTTACACTGTCACTCATTACTCCTTACTCTTTAATGTTCTGTACAAATATTACATATAAACCTTACCATGTTATGTTCTATTTCATGTTCTCTACATACTTTCACAAATCAACAAATAGATTCACTTCTTTTTTTACTTGGATAAGAACTCTGTATTTATTGCAGCATCAAAGATGACTATCTTTGACCTGTGTCTTGTCCCCTTCATAGTATTAATTATGCTCCCAACTAGGAAATATTCCAATGGTGGTGGACTTAATTTTGAACCAACATTTATCCTCAACATTGTTCCATGACAAAGAAATCATGCATGTGCTGTTGGAATTCCTTCATGTGCACAAATGCCGACACTAGGCCAGTTCTTTTTCTTGCTTCATATATTCTATACATGTGTCTGATTAGTTAGCTCAATAATTTTTTATGCAAAATACATATAAATCAAATAGTAGATAAGCTAGTCCTAGTTGTTCTAGATATATAGAATATGAATTGATAATTAAAACAATACGACTATCTCCTTTTTTTATGTTCATTTACTTATGGAAAAATATATGTTTGTCTACGTCAATCTCAGTACATATCAAACTAAATTAGAGGAATGTAATTATTACAATGTTTCCCTTTGTTCACTATAATGCCAATGTTATGTTTGATATGAACATATATGGAATTAAGTTATGAATAATGATGGATTTGCAGTCAAAGCAGCGTGTCCAAATGTGGATCTTCTTAAGCTAACTTTCTAGCGAGTGAATATATATATGTAGTGGCATATATTTGCTGAGGAAAGGACTTTTGCTAAGTTTTGTAGACCGATCATTTCCTAATGAAAATGGAAATTCAATCAAGTTTTTAGAACACAATTATAGTAGAAAAATGCCTAGAAAGGCCTTGGCGGTAGGGTTCTATGATATTTGAGCATCTTGGGATGAGTAAAGTTTGTCCCCAATTTTTTTGGGTATATAGTATGAACTACAAATATTACTTTTATGGGGTATATTGTCTGAACTATGACTATTAACATGATCATATTGAATTACATTTTTACTATATAGTTAACAAATACGGGTAGTGCCATATTGCTTACATTTTCTATGCCATAACACTTTTTAATACCTTGTAATAACCCCCTTCCTTTAATATGGAGTTATTCTATATGGGTTATAGTTATGGCTATATGATTTATGATCTTTATCCCTATGTGTAGTATACCATATATGGGCCTAGCATGTGGCCATACCCTATGTAATGTATTGATATTATGTATACACCACGTTGTGATGTCTACAACTTAAACCATGTTATGTGCATTGATGTTGTGTATACACCACGTTGCATTCAATGAACTGTCACTTTTTCATTTTTTTCAATATCGTGGTATTCTTTCTATGGCTATACAAATCCTTTATTAGTCAAGAACAACCTTGATTCCTAAACCACACATATTTATAGAAACTTCAACCGTTGTCCCCATATTAAAATATGATACATGATTCTTAGCCACAAACTTCATGGATGTATCATCCATGAGGTAGGTTGTGGCCAAAGGTTTTAAATATGGGTATGTTAGTATTCAACTCCAAGGATTTTATTATTTCCTTCCACCATTAAGAGAATTTGTATGGTATTTAATGGCATTCAATACAAATGTCTTTCTGGAAATTAATATATGCCTCAAACTTTTACCACGATTCTCTATAATATGAAATTTTTCTAGATTTGTCACATGAATATGTAGCTTATATTGATTTACATGTACTCTCCCTAGCCTATAGTCGCATTCCTTTAAACTCTAGTAAACCCGTCATAAACTCGAAAAATATGTTTGGAAACATATCTAAGAAGATTATATGGAGTTTTAATTCAGATGACTCTAAACATCGTGATGAAATTGTACTTTCGTTTCATACTTGTTTACAAGTTAAAATAAACATTTTTTTTCTTCCAAAAATTCTTTTAGTTTGTTGTTCTTAGAAATGCTATACTCATATTTTTCTAAAACCTTTTCATTTGTATTCTAAACATTTCAGTATGCACTTTTGTAGCATGTATAGTTTTGGTATTGCTCAATATATTTTCAAATTGTTTCTATTGATAAAGATCAAATAGATGCATATTTGATGAATAAACAACCCCTTTTTAGGTATTTCATAATATTTTCCTAATTCATTGTTATTTCTTGTTAAGTTTTTTGATGGTCATATCAGATCTTATAACATTTAGCATCATAACAGCATAACCATAAGCCAAAATATCACTGAAAGATAGACAAACACAACCACACAAAAAGAACACAAAGATTTATCCTGGGAAACCCTTATGGGGAAGAAAACCCAACAAAAACTTCCTCT
>LPNX010741813.1:123159-248159 GCA_001517045.1 Pseudotsuga menziesii | reverse complement strand
TGATAAAGAAAATTTTGGAGATGGGAAACTCATGTAACATAGAAAGAAAAACTAGAAGGAATATTCCCATTGAAAAGGAAAATAAGGTAAGAGAAAAGGCCAGGTTGGAAATGGGGAGAGTGAGACATGGTCCATACATTTCCACTGATACTGCGGCCGATCCTAACAGAGTTGATGAAATAACAACCTCTACTTCAGAACTGCGAGTGAAGTGGTTGCGTCCAACTGACCCAACGCAAGTTCCAAGATCAACACAGTCTCCAACCAACAATCCATCAACGAGCCATGTTGAAGCTCTTGAAGACATAGGTATATTGAGAGACACCGAATATGAATCATTCGACCTAGGAGCAATGATTAATTTGAAATCTCTCCAAGAAGACCACAACCATGTTAAGCACGCTCCCAATATAGACTGACATGTGAATGAAGAACCACAACAAAGAAGCCCTGGGATCTGTAGCTCATGTCCACCTTCCCTACCTCGATTGTCTACTACAAGAAAAAGGACTCCTAGATGTATCCATGTGGATTAAAGTTGTCTCTAAGGCCTTGAAGGTAATTTTTCCAAATGCACTATCGATTGGCAATGTCACAAATTAATGAAGGAATATTTTGAATCCAAAGGCGATGCAGGTAAATGTCAATTATTAATATGTTTGTTAAAGTCAAATTGTTTAGTTGTTGTTAGGAGAATTATGGGCATAAATATGGTTAGAAGTTCATAGGATAACAATCATATTATTAGAAATCTCCAATCTTCTTTTAATGCGATTGGGAAGACATCCCGTACTAAAGATATTTGTGCAGCTCATCGTGTGTTATCAGAATCAGTTGTAAGCAAGTCCAAACATCAACGTCGCCTACTTTCACACACTTCTCGATTACTTAAATTAAATAGAAAAATTGTTTTGAAGTACTCTGTTATAAGAGAAAATCTGCAGACTCCAGGTAGAAAATATTGTTGGGATTTTGTCGGCAGGTTTCCTCGTCGAGATATGAAGCTAATTAATGCTATTAAGGACTTAGTACAAAATTTTTGGCATGATCATACCAGACCTTCATCTAATCAAAGAGATGTGCTAAAGATGAGAAAATGTTATACTAAACATGAACCCCACGTCAAACACTTCCTTGACACAAAACAGAATGAACTCTATGAGAGATTCAGGAATGAGCACACACAATTGAACCTGGGCAAAAGGTCCTTTGAGAAATGTAAACCATGGTACGTTCATATATGCATTGATTGAAACACATGATGTTGTAGATACCATGTAGAATATGAATATTTTTATGACATGTATAAACATATATTTTGTGATTTGCATACTAACCTTGAGCAGGGCTGCAATGAATCCGTAATACCACCGAATGCATCGAGATATTTTATCGTCAACATCATGTGTCCAAGGAATGAAGGACAAAAATACTATGGAAAATCATGTCTATATGGGAATTGTTCCAGGTGCAGTGGGTTTTCTCTTTTGAACCGTTGCATTCATGGAAGCAATGAGCATCAATTTGGAAATATGAGCATGGAGATGCATAGCTTCAAGTACGTAAGCTATCAATCAGATAGTGCAAAGGAAAGTAAAAAGATTGCATTGGTGAAGTCACAGGTGCAAATGATTATTGCATGTTTTTCCTCTTACATGTTCAGTTTCTACATATACATTCTTTAAAGGTCACATTCTAATACGACCCTTGTTTTCATGGCAATAGGTACGGGTTTGTGATTTTTTGATGGATTTCTACAAGAAAGCTGAGTAGTATGTTCAACATGTGCATGTAGCATGATGGCAGGATGAGTAGTATAGAAAATGTAGGGACAAATTCCCCATTGGGACCATATTGTCAATTGTGGATTTTGCAGAAAACCACACCCTTTAGCCACAAAATGAAATTCATAGTCAATACTACCATTCCGACCAAGTCAGCATCATGGTACATATTACATATAGGAATGGCCCTGGGAGCAGCATTAACAATAGGATAATACAGAAGGAGACAAACTTTTACATAAGTGATGATAGATGCCATGATGTGCATTACGTGCAACACTATTTTCAAATTTTCTATGATCAATGAAAGGAGGGAGATATACATATGGATCAACATTGGATATGGTCATATGGTTGTACGGGCCAGTTCCAAAAATGCCCGAGTCTTCCAATGGATGAGTATGTTACATAAGAATTATAATGTGCCGCATATATGGAACTAATTTGAGACCGGGCATGGAAAAAGTGAGAATGACGGGGCTGGTGCATGCATCAAGACCGCACTACGAAGGGAGGAGACGAGGTTTACCAGAAACCCCCATATCAAAGATGCAAAATCCATAGTTCAAACATGCTCTGCAACAATATCAAACCGAACTAAAGTACAACATACATCGACAGGGTTAGGAAGGCCAGTTAGGAATTTTTGGCATGTGGTTGACATAGATCGATCATGTTCCTATAGCTGCAGCACAGTACAAGGAACATGTGGATTTCATTTGGCTTAAATCTCAAACAACCCCCTATTTGAAATATGGACGCATAAACTTGCTTGATTTTGCATCCCTTGTAGCAGTGGTGAATAGGATGAATATGAATGCATGGATTGGGTTGATGATTGGGATCGTGTGTCACTTGCAGTAGACCCACGTGTAGTTGGTGAAAAAACCCACTTAGAGGAGGGTCAGTCGGCGATTTTGACATAATACGACCATATCTCAGATCTTGTACAACCAGGACACATATATGCAGTTGTTGCACAAAAAGACAATGAATGGGGCACGGATTATTGGTTGGCATGATGCATTCGAGGTAAGCAAATCCTGAACGGATCATTGATTGATGATGAATAAAATGAATTTCCTATTGGCTCGATGGTGGTTGAGGGTGAATGTCTTACACTAGATGGGAAATCAAGAAGAACTAGTGGGCATGTATTCGTGGATTATAGACCAGGTTCTTTGGTTTATCACTTCAAAAACTTGATTGTTGGCATGAACATCCATCTACAAACAATGTCAACCAAGGTAGATTACTTCTTGCCTCATTCAAAGCATGAGAGATTGATGGAGGAAATTAGCAACAGAGAGGATCCAGATAGCTATATTGAATGAGATTGGGTAATTGTGCTTACACTCCACTTGGGAAAACCCTAGTTTTCATAATATGGCCTGGAGGCATGCCCAGGTCTTGTGGAGTCGGGTGGGAGGCCACCCTGGCCATAATCCTGTGCCATGATCCCAATGGAACCGACGTTTCATCCATTGAATCCCCGGTAAACGTTCTATGGTGAGTTGTGTAAGAGGATTAAGCATGTGAGTAGGTGTATTTGACTTGTGCATTATACTTTCATCTCTAAATTTTAATTGCTATTCTAGTAATTTTTTATCCTTCTTCTATTTGAGTTAATAATTAGAATCGAATGTGAAAGAATAAGGTATAACACAAAGAAAGGTCAAAGAGTTGTTCATGTTCAAGAGATATAGTTTCTATCATATACCATAGCTAAATACACCCATATTAAGTCTTCGGGGTCAACTCAAATTATGTCTTTCCAAGTAACATTTCTTCTATCTTTTTTTGGAGAAATATAGTTCCTTGCTTGCTTGCATATTAAGTATTCCAATTAGGACATAGGAGGTGGTATGGATATGAGAAGGTATACTTCTTTACATATTGATGGAAAGAAAATCACATTCCAAAGATATCAGAGTTGGACTTGCTCACTATGGAGTATGACACCTGAGTAGTATGACAATTTTTTGTTCCTTATGTCACGTATAATCATCATGCCCAATATTTTTTGTGTTGGACCCAAAGACTTCATTGCAAATTCACTTCTCAAGTTCTTATTCAACCTTTTAATCATGCTCTTACCATTCCCAACAATTACCTTGTCATCCCGGACCGAGAGTGACAAAGTGTCCATGAACGACATTTTCATGCGAATTCCAACTCGAAATAACTCAAAAATCGGAGCTCAGATCGATGAGCTGTCGACTCTGTTGATATCTTGGCATGCCATTACCTCTAGTGGGCCCTCTCCACCGTGTTTGAATGGCCCAGTGACTTCAATGTGCATCGGTTTTGTAAACTAGGGTTTTGCTCAGTTTCCTTCAATGTAACTCTCGCATTGGTGGGTCAACTCTGCAAATCCCTCCACCGTGCCAGTCTTGGTGGTGTTCCCATATAGGCATTGGCTATACATAGTTGTCGAGGCCAACAACATGCAATCTTTCTGCTCCATTTGGTTTTTCTCTCTCAGACCGAGAGTGACCAAGTGTCCCTGAACAACATTTTCATGTGACTTCCAACTTAACATAACCTGAAAACCAGAGGTCGGATCGACTAGCCGTTGACTCCGTTGATCTCTTGGCATGCCATTACCTCTAGTGGGTCCTCTCCACTATGTTTTCATGGCCTAGTGACTTCAATGTGCATCGATTTAGTAAACTAGGTTTTTTCTCAGTTTCCTTCATTGCAACTCTCGCATTGGTGGGTAAAATCTGCAAAACCCTCCACCGTTCTAGTATTGGTGGTGTTCTCATATCAGAATTGGACATACACAGCTGTCAAAGCTAACGACATGCAATCTTTCTACTCTGTTTGTTTTTTTGCTCCCGGACCGAGAGTGACCAAGTGTCCCTGAACAACATTTTCATGCGACTTCCAACTCGACATAACTCAGAAACTGGAGGTCGGATCGATGAGCCGTCGACTCCATTGGTTTCTTGGCATGCCATTACCTCTAGTGGTCCCTCTCCACTACATTTTCATGGTGCAGTGACTTCAATGTGCATCGGTTTCATAAACTAGTGTTTTTCTCAGTTTCCTTCAATGCAACTCTCGCATTTGTGGGTCAACTCTGCAAAACCCTCCACCATGCCATTCTTGGTGGTGTTCCCATATCGACATTGGCCATACACACCTATTGAATCCAATGGCATGCAATCTTGCTGCTCCAGTTGGTTTTTCGCTCCCGGACCGAGAGTGACCAAGTGTCCTTGAACGACATTTTCATGCGACTTCCACCTCAACATAACTCGACAACCGAAGGTCAAATCGACAAGCTGTCGACTCCGTTGGTCTCCTAGCATTCCATTACCTATAGTGGGCCCTCTCCACCACGTTTGCATGGTCCAGTGACTTCAATGTGCATCATTTTCATAAACTAGGGTTTTGCTCAGTTTCCTTCAATGCAACTCTCACATTGGTGGGTCAACTCTACAAAACCCTCCACCATTCTATTCTTGGTGGTGTTCCCATATCGGATTTGGCCATACACACCTATCGGAGCAACGACATGCAATATTTTTGCTCTGTTTTGTTTTTCGCTCCCGGACCGAGAGTGACCAAGTGTCCCTGAACGAAATTTTCATGCGACTTCCAACTCGACATAACTCGGCAACCAAAGGTCAAATCGATGATTCGTCGACTCTGTTGGTATCCTGAAATTCCATTACCTCTAGTGGGCCCTCTCCACCATGTTTTCATGGCCCAGTGACTTCAATGTGCATCAATTTCATAAACTAGGGTTTTTCTCAGTTTCCTTCAATGCAACTCTCACATTGGTGGGTCAACTCTGCAAAACCCTCCACTTTTCTAGTATTGGTGGTGTTCCCATATCAACATTGGCCATACATAGTTGTTGGAGCCAATGGCATGCAATATTGCTGCTCCGTTTGGTTTTTCGCTCCCAGACAGAGAGTAACAAAGTGTCTCTGAACTACATTTTCATGTGACTTCCAACTCGACATAACTCGGCAACCGGAGGTCGGATCAACAATATGTCGACTCCGTTGATTTCCTGGCATGCCATTACCTCTAGTGGGCCCTCTCCACCACGTTTGCATGGCCCAGTGGCTTCAATGTGCTTCGGTTTCGTAAACTAGGTTTTTTCTCAGTAGATTTATTGATGTTGTAATTTGTTGTAATAAGAGGTTCTGGATATGTTATATGCTTGAAAAGAGTGCCCTAAGGGATGTATCTTCATGATGTTAATGTACACTTGGACTAGGGTTTATTTTGTTGGGTTTCCTTATGATATTAGGTTGAAGATAAGTGAAATATTGGACCATAGTGACCACCTTCACACACATGTTGAGGAGAAGCAAATGAGCATAGTAACCACCTTGGAACACATATTGAGGATAAGCATTAGATAATTGTAACCACCTTTGACACATATGTCGAGGAGCATTCGGAACAAGAAGATGTGGTACAAAACTAGAGGAGGAATGCATTACATGAGGAAACTTGGATATGCATGAGGACACTAGGGTTTATATATGTAAGTAAACCTTGGAGAAGGAGATATAATACTAGAGGAATTGATGGTTGTCTTGCAGAATATATAGCTCTTGTTTTGAAGGAAAAGTAGGTAGAATTAGGGTTCCAACCCTGTAGAAGATACAAAGAAAAGAGCTAATGTCTTTGGTGATATTGAAGTCTTGTTCTTGTGTGATACATGAAGGTTAGGGAAATACCATGGAAAACTTAACTTGATAAGTCTCGAGCTTCTTTTGATTCCTTTCTTAGAAGAATATTTTTTTAAGTTTAGTTGATTTTCCATGGAGGTCTTGGTGCTTGTGTTGATGCAATAGTCAAAGACCTAGGGTTTAAGGAATCATCCTAGGATAGACATGTTGACATCAAAACTGGTGCTAGACTTGCCTGAAATGCCATGTGCTTCTACTATGAAAGATGATTAGGGTTTATAAACCCTGACGAGGAAAACATTGATAGTGTGGATACCTTAATGACAACAATGATAGTGTGGGGCTAGATTTGCTTATGGTTTCCAAATATATATACATACATATCATATATATACATATACATAAGAACTGTTTCAGTTGTCCAAATATTGTGTACTTGGAAATTTGAATTTTAGCTTATATTGTCTTTAAGATTGGGTAGATTCTAGCATTGGTTATGCATGCTAATTTGAGATAATTTTGGGTTGAATTTGTTAAGTAAACTTTAATGGTGTTATTTCGTTAGATATCCTAAGTACAAACCTTTGGATAGGTCATCATGCACTTGTGTAGGCCATCAAGATGATGACTAAGGAAAATCCTCTGAAATAAAAGAAACCTGCTAGCCAAAATGACCCTTCAAACCATGATTGTACAATGAAAGAGAACATGCCACTACCAAAGGAAGGATCAATAGGGATGACAAGATAGGAAGTGAGTGGGTAAGATAGGAAGGCAAGGAAGTGACCTTAGCCTATGATAGGTGGGTAAGAAGGCTATTAGGGCTGCCCTAAATAGGATATTACCTGTCAGGGTTTCCTCATTGATTATAAAGCCTAGGTTATGCATGCTAACCTTTAAAATTCAGTTAGGGTTAGGGTTTCCTCATTGATTCTAAACCCTAGGTTATGCATGCTAACCCTTAAATCGTTAAAATTGCAACAAGTACAATAGATCGCTAAAATTGCAAGTGCTCAATAGATCGTTATAGAAAACACATATTCATGAACTTGTTTTATTTTTTATTTTTCAAGGAAGAACAATTTTTATGGGATGTTATCATTATGGGACGTTTTCATTTCAATTATGCATGTGGTTAAAGCATGTTAGTGGTGTTGATGGGACGTTATCATCATATCGTAGAAAGTCAACCTCTTTTGCAACCGACATACATTGACATAGATCCCAATCAATCCACTTTTCATGAAGATAGGACTGTCAAACTAAGTGGAATATCCCAAATGCAGATATTCCACTGTTTTCTACACTAGGGATTGCTTAATCCTCCCGATTTACAATAATACCGAAAATAAATTTGCATGCAAAGTTCCGGGAAAATGGCCCTATTTTATAGCTAACTAGGGAAAATAATTTTATGATGATAGATCAACACTTAAAAATTATAATTTGGTTGATAATGCTCTAGAGAGAATATGCATGCATCAAAAACTGTTCTGGTGAAGAACTGGTGCTCCTTGCCTCCGGTGATACCCTGGCAACATGAACCCTCAATCAGAAAAAGATGATGTTTTCAGTGAAGGAAGCGTCTGATGTAGATGAGAATTTGTAGGTGTGGTAGTATTCCATTTCCGGAAAGGTTTCTTGACACATGCAGAAGTTCTGAGCTCAATAAGCAGGCTAGCGAATTGAATTGATGGTTTAGCTGCTCATGCCCCCTGATTCAAAAAACTGCTGAGAACTGCTCCGAATGAGAAAAATGGAAGCTGATACTCACCAGGTACTAAAGAATGATACTGATGATGAGAATGGTGCTAGTATTCCAAATATAAATAGAGATCTAAGGACCTAGCGAATGCTTTGGGGTTTTCCAACTAAAACCCCCCTATGGCTGCACACGTGCCCCTGCAAACAATCTTCTGATGGGTACTGGATAACTGCAACTTGATGAATAATTTGAAGAGGAGATGGTGGACCTGGATGATCTACCCTGAATGAGACTCGGTCAGATATTTCACGATGTCGTCTTCAACCCCAACTGTCATGGTCACACGTTGTGCTGCTACTCAAGAAGCTCCAAATCAATAATAATCATAAGTGTTTTCTCCATTCACTTTATAGTTCTTTTATAACTTTCAACTGTGAATAACCTAAATTTTGACCTAATTATGTTACTTTAACTTCTAATTTGTAGTTGACTTACATGCATGCGCATGGAGACTCAATCGGGTGCATGCATCATTAAATAATGCTCAGATGTCATGCATGCAGGTCGCCTTTGGCTCTGGTGGCCCTCTTCTACCCAATGGTGATATACTATTGATGTCCTATATCTTCTATATATGGCGTCGGTCTTCAGTTAATAAGCTTGACTGTCAGTACCCGCTCGAACCCACAAGAATCACATAGGTTAGCGGGTCGGTCCTCAATTCCTAAGCAGAAGAGGACATTACACTAAGAATGATTTCCATCCAAGTCCGAATGATTATGAAAGTCCAAAACACTAATTTCCAGCTTTCCAAAATGAGTATACAATCCAAAATGCAAGTACTAATGATAAACAAGAGTTGAAATGGCACTTTGAATTAGTGAAAGGCACTATCAAAACAAAAGTATTTCCAACCAAGCATTTAGCATTATGACAATCCTATATTTCACTTTTTAGCTTGTCAATACAAAGCTACAATATTTTTAAGTAAACATCAGTGATAAACAATTTTACAAGTGCCAAGTTTCCAAGCCAATGGGAATCTTAAACCAAATCAAATTTCCAGTCAAGTAAAATGTCTTATGACAGTCCAAGATGTAATTTCGAGTCAAGTAAAATGTCTTATGATAGTCCAAGATGTAATTTCCAGTCAAGTAGGAATGATAAGACGTATATTCACTTGGCTTTTGATGACACAATGACTTGCAAGCAATTCAAGGCCTTTTATAGTATTTTTCCAAGTTATGGATGTTTATATACCACTGTCCAATTTGTTTAAGTATGGCTGGGAATGATTGTTTATATACAGTCCCTTTAGGGTGTCTTTGTGCCACTTTAAATTGGGTTATGGACAAATTTGAGGTGAGCGTTAGTGAGTGGGTAAGATAGGAAGGAAAGGAAGTGACCTTAGGCTATGATAAGTGGGTAAGAAGGCTATTAGGGATGCCCTAAATAGGATATTACAGTGAAGAAGTAAGGGTATCTTAGGATGAGTTAGTGGTGTTCTAGGGCTGTCCAAAATGGATATTACAGTCAGAGATATAGGGAGAGCCGTGGGGGTCTAAGTAGTATGGAAATGAAAGGAATAAGCCTTGCTTTAGAGAGAGGGAAAGGTAGGAGTCTAGGGCAAGGGTTTTATCAAGGGTTAGACTATAATAGAATGGTATAGGTGTGTCTTATGGCTGCCTAATAGGTAGTATTACAGTCTAGTTTGATAGACAGTTCTAGGGTTAGTAAAGGTTATAAAATGGAGTAGAAGTCCTATTGATATGGCCAAGGCAAGTCCAAAACACATGTAAGATGAAGACGAGCTATGTTTTACTTATTTCACTATGGTTTATAAAAGGAGTTCTCATGAAGCTCTAACCCTGTCTTATGTGAAGTAATCCATGCTTAAGCTTTGAAGTATTTCATTTGATTAGTCTATAAATAATATGTGACATGTGACTACAATCCTAGGCATGCTCATATACAAACAAAACTGTACTTTATAAGAGGCCACAAGAGATGGTTAGGTAGGGTTGGTGTTAGGGTTTCCCTCCCAGGTTTAGGGTTTCATCATTGATTCTAAACCCTAGGTTATGCATGCTAACCCCAAAACACTGTTTGGGTCAAGTTTTCCTCATTGATTTAAATCCTAGGTTATGCATGCTAACCTTTAAACTTCAGTTAGGGTTAGGGTTTCCTCATTGATTCTAAACCCTAGGTTATGCATGCTAACACTTAAATCGTTAAAATTGCAACTAGAACAATAGATCGTTAAAATTGCAAGTGCTCAACAATAGTATAACAAATACACATGTATTCATTGAGAGTAAGCAATGTCAACTTCACCTTCAAATGATATGAATTGCCAAATTTATCAAAATCAATGTTTGCTAAGTAGATGTAACAAATGCAAGCCAACAACAATCATGTTCAATATGATTCTCAGCTCATCAATACTATGAAATTTTCATTCAATCATATGGTAAGAGAAGATCATTCCAATATCAATTTCTACCTTGCAAAATGAGGTAATAATTACTATGTAAATACTAAAGGCAAACAAGTGCTTTCTATTGCAATTTGGACAATGAATAAGACTGCAGGTGTTAGTATGTTGGTTCAATATGAGTTAGGGTTCTATAGGAGTTAGAGTTCAATTATTATTGTTATTGTACACGTCTATTCATTTGTGTATTTTTTTTTAACTAACCTACAAGGTTAAATTTTTTATGCATTTTATTGTGAACATACAGACTTTATTGCTTCGTCAACAATAAGTATTGCAAGCACATCAACTGTAAAATGCTACCGCATTTGACATAATGCATGAAAATCCATAATAAAAGGAAAAGTGATATAAAGAAGTAAAAAATGATATATTAATATACAAAAATTTCCAATCATATACATTAGTAGTGAAAAAGGGAACATCGTTCCCAATGTCTATACGATGGAAACTCGTGTCGTATACAAAATATGGCAACTCGTGCCAAAATGCCACATCATGGCTAGTGTACATAGGAGGGTCTCTCAATCCTCCTTCCCACCCTTGGAGTTCCCAGGTGCACCTCCAAAATTGAGCTTCCTCTTCTTCGAGCTAGAGGAAGCTCGGTTCTTCTAACCGCTTCGGCCACCTCCCCTTAGGCTCTGAAATGACAACAATCAAATGTCAACTCCTACAAGCAATTATACAAGTATAAAACACAATTTAAAAATCAAAATTACTTTTTCAAATTTTAAATAGCTCACCCGAGACGAGACTGTAAGTGGTGAGCGAGCTACCCTCCTCCATGATCCAAGACTCTTGACAATGCCACCCTACAACATTTAAATAGTAAGATAACTCATACAATTTACTGCCTATGACAATTTTTGTTAATATTGCATGATATTTTCATAAACTAATAAATCTCACTGTGAACACAATAGGCTGGTCCCGGGGGTTGGAAAGTGGAGCAATCGACTAGTCCTCAGGGGTGCCAGGTGGAGTAGTGGGCTGGAAAACCTACTCTGATGCTAGGGTGGATGGCATAACGGAGGATGTAGCCACATCAACGTTGGATACAACACTAGGGGGAACTGAGGGAGAGGGCATGGACTGGAGTGGGAAAAGTGGTGATGTATGACAATAAATGCTAACTAGCTGTAGAATGGAATGGGCCACCCTAGAAGAGGAAACGGGGGTAATGGGGGAATATGGGGGAGTGGGAATGAGGTCTAGGATGGGGTGGAGGTATGGGTGAATGTGGATGGATGGTGTAATGTGGTCGGAGGGGGGAGGGGGGAGGGTGGAAACATGGGAAACTGCAAGGGAGGGGGTGGATGGGTGGTATGGGGGGGATTGAGCGAATGTTGTGACGAAGACGGGGAAGTTGGATGGAAGTGTGGTGGTGGATGGGTGGGGCGGGGCGGAGTGAGCGAAGGATATGATGAAGAAGGGGGAGCTGGATGGAAGTGTGGTGGTGGATGGGAGGTAAGGGATGGATGGAACGGGGTGGGGAGGGATGCAGGGAAAGGGACATGTATGCCAGAGGCTACACCTGGAATATATGGTGGGAAAAAGGTAGTTGATGGAGAGATAGTGACACCGACGTGCCTATGTGCTCTGACCTGCATACACATTCATGGCCTTGTATATTAGTACATAAAAAATATTACTATACAAATCTAAGCCATCAAAACTGAAATTAAATTTATACTTTATTACAAGATACCTGCTTACGAGGGGATCTACTGATCCCCGGCGGGGATGGCTGGTCACTCAATCCTACGGGCACCTATTCATTTGCAAAAAAATATTTAGATTCAATTACTAAATATTGACTACATTGGACAACAAGATTAACTACTAGCATTAAATTTAATTACTGAAAGAAAAATACTTGTATGTATGGTGCCACGATGTCCTCTGCAACTTCCATGGCTCCATCTAGGTTGAAGGAACCAACGTCCTCCCTCTCGAGTGTTGGAGACTCAGCACTGAATAGTTGTACATTAAAAAAAATCAATTCATCAACATCTGATTCTAAGATAAATTTATTATAAATTATGAGATTGCATAACATATAATCAATACTTGAACATTAAACAAATCAATACTATAACATGGTGTAGGTAGCTCTCTATGGCATGCTCCTGCGTGGGAACTTGGCATGGATTCCCACAACGAGAACAATGATGTAGCATTAGTCCTATCGAGCTGGATGGATCATCTTGGCTACCACATGTAGCTGCTCTCCCTGGCCCACCACCAGTAGACCGTGCAAAAGTGTGTCTCTTGGGGCGGTCCTACTCACTCTGAGAGCCACATAGCCACAAATGTGGTATGCTTGAGAAGGTGTCGTGTGGCACATCTAACAGACTCATGGATCTCATCTAGCCCGCTACCTAACCCAGGGGGTTGAGGAAGCAGGTTTTTCTCCTGCCTAGGTGCAGGAGGTTCTCTGAGTGGGTTTCGATGGGCATGAGGTCGATCTTGGGCTGAGCCAAAACCGACGCCCTGGAACTCGGTGATGTCAAAGCAGTTCACATGGAACCCTAACACAAACTCAACCCACAATTTCCTGAGAAAATACTGTGGGACCTCGACATTGTTGCGTGGAGGCTTGTCAAAACCCATGAACCATCTCTTCCTCCAATTTTCTGTACATGGCTAGTAATTACACCATTCCATGCAAACTCACCTCTTCCTCACATCTGGAGGTTGTCCTGTTCTTGGATCTGTAAATTTTCTCCACCGTTGGGGTTTTGTGATATTCGGTTTTTTTATATCCTCTTTGGATATACCAGTGCTATAATGCTATCTCATTCGAGCCCTATATTCACTCAAACTAGTTATCTCACTGTGGGCAATGTTGATAGATTCTATTATGTTTTGTAGTGATGTGGCGAGGGAAACCCAAGAGGGTTCCCTAGTGTTCTTCAGTTCATCACTCAAAATTCTTAATTGGTTTAAATCCCCATGTAATTCATCTTTAGGGTTTTCTTGGTTTAATTCAGGGTTTGGGTCCTTTGATCGGTTTGTTTCATTCCTTTCTTGGGATGGTTCATTGGTATTTGTCATCGTGTTTAGGTAATTTGTACCTGCAATATCAAATTTTTCCCAGTTCAATTGATTTTCATTTTTTTTTATTTTATACTTTATTTGAAAAACAATAAAAAACATTGAAATAAACAAAAAAAATTGCATTCCTACTCTATTTACCTTAATCCAATGTCGTTTTAGGAAAGTTGGACAATTCCGTTGGGCTCCTTGGGGGGTCATTAACACCTCCTTACGCGCTCGCAGGTGGGTAGAAAACAAAACAATTGTTCACTGTTTTTTTTAACACAGGGACATGCATGCGTCCCTGTGTGCGATCGCGCCAAACACCCGCGCGCGTCCACATATGCGAGTGCACCAAACACGCGCGCGCGTCCACATACGCGAGTGCATCATTAGGGACGCATGCACGTTCTTATTGTCCATGTTGGCAATCCGGCGTGGAGGTTTGCCACTGTCGAAGTGGGAACGGATGCCCGCATCCAAGAGGTGCATGCACATTGTTGTTTTGACCCGCTTGCGTGCTCACATTGCATTATATTTGGGTAGCAGGTTCTTGCGAGCGCCCTTATATTAACTTTTAAATTATCTATTAGATACAACTATTAGCTTAACTCCAATGATGATACAACTATGAGCTTAACAAGCACAAATTAAGTGGTTGTTATATTAGATTAACTATTAGTTACAATTAATTCACACATTTTTTAGGAAAAACATTATCAATATGTCAAATATATAACACATATTAATCTTATTAATATAGCCGTTTCTAAGTAATATACATTAAGTCATTATGAATGTTTACTTTTAACTAATGAAAATGTTAAAATAGATTTATGAGTTAGATATTATTTAAATATCTAACCTTTTTTAAGATATATATGTATATCCTCTTTTTAGAGTCATAAATTTGAGGGAAATTTTTGGAACTTAAAAAATTTGATATTTTATAACTTTTAATATAGCCATTAATATCTATCTCAAATCCAAATAAATTTGATTGAAATTATGTTAAATACAAAGTTAATTTTGTAAAATGTAACCATCCAAATAAAAAATATTTAGTCTTAAGGAATGGATAAATCATACGGCGATCATGCTATATGTCCCCTCATGGACATAATAAAACAAAGATAATAATGGACAATTTTCAAATTTTGACCCTGCGTTGTAATTAATTTTGAAGCCATTAAATATACTGCAAATTGTAAAACATTCGACAAATAATTATGAATACATTATTAAGTCTTATAATAGACATGTGCCAACTTATGAATACATTATCAGATATATATCGCAGCTTGCATTCTGCACAGCTGCAGTCTTATAACACAAATTATGAATACGTTATTAAACGCTGCAGGTTATGTTATTCGGTCTTATTAAAACCATCAAACCATAGCATTCCCGTTGCGGTTTCATTATTAATTAAATGCCGAGCAGACCTTGCGAATCTCGCCGTCCGTTCCTGTCTTCACTCCGATGTTGCTCATCTTCACCATCGATTGTGTGAAGGCGAAGTTAAAACTCGATACGCCGAAGGTTCCTCCTGCGTAGTTTTGCACCAAATATTTGGTGGAATTGTCCCCCCAAAGCCTTTGATCCGACTCAAGGGCAGCGTTTCCGTCTCTCACGTTGCTAAAGAAAGTCGCATCGAATGTGGTGGAGCTTCCCTTGTCCAAAGCAACTCTCTTCGACCCATCGCCACCCGAAGGGCACTGAGATTGAAGATCGCTCAGATATGCACTATTTATTGTGGGATCTGCGTCCCCTGCCGATGTGAAATTGTAAAGGCGGTAATTGAAAAACTGGCAGTCAGTTTGTCCGATCGTATGTGCTCCTGAAAGTGCAAAAAGAAAAACCCAAATAAATTAATTATTCTAGCAACGTCTATGGTCGCAGCAGCAACGTATAATTGTGAAGAGATGTTACCAACAAGGATGACAAGGTCTTCAGCGCTGAGGCCTTTGTCTGAGAATTTCTGCTTCAGTACGCTCACGGAATCCGATGGCGTCGGCAAAGTGGCGGCGTCTGATGAAGACGATACCAACCCGTCTCTCCTTCCCGTCGGAACAGACCAGCTCGGTCCCCTCGTCTGCAATCAAGGTAGTCATAACATTAAACCCAAATGGAAATGTAGTGGAGCCAAAGTTCAAACCATGCAGAGAGAGAGATATGATGAAAGACTGTTGTGGAAAGAAGGTTTAGATTGTTGCTATGAAATGAGAAATGAAGTCCATATATACCAGAACTACTGCATCACGAACAGAGAGCGCAAGTATGTCAGCGCAGGAAACAACTCCTGGACATGCAGCTTCTACTTTGGTCTTCACATCTTCGATAACTTCGAATCCTCGCAAACCCAGATTTGTAAGAGCGTTTTTCTCTGCAGACGGGCCGGTTATCAATATGGATCCATCACAACCCTGCAATCAAAACAATCCCACGTCTTCATGGTAAACTTATCAATCCCTTTCATCTAAGAATACGAAATAAAGAAATTCAAATATAAATCCATACGTTTATGAAGCAATCGTGAAAGAAAAGCCTCAGCAGCCCTGGTGCAATGGTTTGGTCAGAAGCATAATGTGATTGAACGGTAGATTTTACTATATATTCAACACTGGGACATGTATACGAGTAGAATCCGACTCTAGTTCCCTGAGATTCCGCAAACACATAAGCATCAACGCTGGAACAAATTAGATGGATTAACATAAATACTCTAATAGCAATAGCACTGATCTTGATCTTCATGCTGTACTGCTTCATTCTCAAAGCTCAATATGGAGGTACAGAAAACAAGAATTATCAGGAATTGCAGCAATGGGAAGTGCAGGAAGTGACTACTGAAGTGTTTGTAAATGAGCGCTTTATAGCCAAATTACCATAATAATGTAGCTTCCGGAGTCAATGTACACCCCACCATGCCTACCGCATTAACTAATTGACTGACCGTAATATATTATGATAGTGGGATTCCACGGAGGATAATGGATTGTTCGCATTCTCCGTAGACATATCATTCACGAAAAAGAGTAGCGAATTTGACTTCGGTTGCTAATCCATTCCACCGGAATTCCTTTATGGACTTCCAGAGCGAAGCCAAGGAAAAATAAGAGTCGGCCCCATAGAATTCAAGAATGTTGCTTCAACTGATCAATGTGTTCAATTTTTGGCTTGACCGACTCTACTCAGATAAAGCAAATACAATGTGTTCAATTTTTGGCTTGACTGACTCTACTCAGATAAAGCAAATATGAATGTGCTAAATTGGAATTTGACCAGACCAACAACTCCACTCAGATAAACCAAATTTGTAAAATGAATGCGAAGTGAGTTGACCGTATTGCAATAATATAATTTTAGTTAAGTTTGATGACAGTTTGTTCAATAATTCAACAGAGTTTAAAAGATTTTGGTATATAATAAAATGACAAACCCGAAGTCCAAATACTGGTAGTTTCAATATATCACGGGAGTATGAAAATCGCGGTTGAATGATCCATGTCAACGACCATCGCCACTTCAATATCCGTCAGCATGTCCCCCGCATTAATCTCGGCGAGAGCTAAGCACCATGCCCACCATCTAGCTAAGCACCATGCCCACCATTACATAAGGGAGCTGTCTAACTGAGGGGACTTTTTGACTTTTTAGGTAGATTTTTTATTCGAATTCTTGAATTGAATCTATAAAATCTGTAATTTATGTTGTTTGTTGGGTAATTTTAAGTTCAGAAATGAAATCAAATGATAGAAAACCTCAGCACCCATACTCTGTAAGATTTAGCAGTGTTTTTGAGAGTTTTGAAAATTCCGTGAAGATTCATGGCGAAAAAATGGTAAAAATCAGCAGAAAAAAGAAATCAAAAAGTCCCCTGTTGAGCATGGGCAATTAATATCCAGTCTGCTGCAAGCCAATTAATAGGGTCCTAGCAAGCATGCCAGTTAAATCTCAAGATGCTTGAGATCCAACAAACACCATGCCTGCTAGCATTTGAGATCCAACCGAAACCATACCTACTACTACCGCATTAATTGGCCTAATCTGGTTCATAAAAATGTTAAAAAAATCATCATCCAAAAACTATCACTAGCCATTACCCAAAACCGCAGTAGGGATTTATGGTTGTGAATAATCATACTAAACGGTGAAAAGAGTTTTCAACAAACAAAACACCGGATTAAAGAGGTGCACCATTAAAAGAGTTGTTCATCTAAGTTTTGGGAGGAAATGGAGTCTATCCCGTAGCTATTACACAAAAACATGTGTAAGAAATTAAAATACAAAGAACATTATATTGATTTAAAATTTAAAATTTATAGATTTATAACCGTTTTTAGAAGTAAACTTAAATTTTAAAATTTTTGAAATAAAATTTTCAAATAGTTATTAACATCATTCAAAACTCTATATTTAAGAGAAATTTTTTTTATATAGAAAATCTTATTAATAATATTCACTTGTAAAAAGAGTCAAATATAAATGTAAATTAGTTTTCATTTTTAATCTTAGAAACAGTAACTTAACACAAAATGGTTCTGAAGTATGAAATTTTGTTTTGAGATATAATAGAAATAAAAAATTACAGTCATCTAAAAAATTTATAATTACTATACTCCAAAGAATTAAAACAAACAAAAGCATATAGAACCTTCATTAGTTACCACAAAAAAACTCACTGATAACTATAATGTTCTTTTGAACTTAATTGGGGCCAACTCTAAACATTCTTAACATAGATTCATTAACATCCTTAAAAACTTAAAAACTTGGAGAGAAACCAAAATTGTTTGCTTAAGCAACAACAACTCCTTTTTCCTATAGAACTCAAAGCTCTTCACCCTTATCAAATTCCTTTTCTAAAACAACATCAGGTCTAAGTTGTTGGCAAAACAATGTTAGAGGTCATGTAAACTATATCATATGCAAATCAAAAGGAAGAATGAAATGCAATCTTTCACTATAGCATCAAGAAATATGATCCTAAATACAATATTATAGTTTTATTGGATCCAAAAGATGAACCCTTACAACTCAATACTGAACCACAAAGCAGGCTAATATTGTTGAATTCTAAGGAGATTTTTTTACAAGAACTATAACATCTCACATAAGCACATAATTGGCTTAGTCAAAAATAGAATCCTTTGAGCTAACTTTATTCAAACATTTAGTTACCCTAAAGACCAAGGAAAATTTTAAGAAAGTCTCCTAAATTTATATGTATAATAAATGGGTGAATCCTATGATACATAGTAAAGTGTTAATTCTATTTTATCAATAACATAATATCTATATATAATTTTTTAGGGAATATTTCACAAAGTTAAAGAATCTTATGGGTGTGTGCAACAAGTTGAGGACCTTTTAGATGCAATCCTATTTTTTGGAAACACGCTCACGATACATAAAATACAACGTGCTCGCGTTATGTAATGCTTGGTTTGATTAAGATCGAGCCTGACATGTCATATAATACATAGGTTAGGCTAAGCAAAATGCACACACATTTTATAGTTACAAAACACACACATTTTTTATAGTTACAAAATGCTCACATGTTATGGAGAATCAAAACATGAACGCGTTTTATAGAAGAAAAATACGTACGCATTTTGGAGAAGCAAAATGCGCATGCGTTATGGAGAACCAAAAAAAATGGCTTTGGTGCATGGCTAGGGAAATGAATACAAACAATAGTTTGCATAATCAAGACTTAAGACATATAGTAATATTTTAGCATCATCAAGAACATCTCAAACAACCATGCCTAACCTCCCGAGAGCATAATTTTTCTTTGTGTTGTAATATAGACACCATTAGGAGGATTTAAGAACTAAGTATGGGTCATAGTCCCCTGACCATGCTTGGGGGAGGAAATTCAAGACTTATGCCTTTAATGTAGTTTTTAAGGCTTGAGGTCCATGAACAAGGCATCAAGCCTACGCATAGGACCTCCGTATGTGATATGTTGCATCTAAGAGAGAATATGTAGTGCATTAGAATTTTCTAAGCACTGGGAGCATATCCGTAGACATCATTGAGGGAGGAAACCTAGTCTTTACGCCCTAAAGGAATCCTATAGACATATAGGGCCAAGAACAATGCCTGAAACAAACACATATGATCTATTAAGGGTATCCTTAACCTTTTAGTTGGGATATGGCCATGATTATGATCTTTTTAGCATTAGACATGGAGGATTTAGTGTTAATCATGGTTGTAACACCCTGGTTTTGACCCCATGGTATTAAATTGCACATGATTTAAATATTGTATTAACTCATGGTGTGGAGTTCAAGGCAAAGGCCCCACCATGGGTTTAGTGTTTTATGTTTCGACAATTAAAATTGATGCTGATGGTTTATGTGTTAGCCATGCACAATGTGTTTTGAGACATAATGTAAAATGAAAATTAATAAAAAAAACCACAACTAGCTATGCGTCGCAACGTTAAAGAGATGGGGGCATGATTTCACAAGGAATGGGGAGGGGGAATTATTCAAATCTTGAGCCTATGGGGAAAATCCAAATGTCTAAGGTAAAACCAATAAAGTGGTCAACTACCCTTCTTTTCCTTCTATGCCCAGTCATCTAGAAGTGGTTGAAGAACTTATCTCCTTGGGATGGGAAAGGCATGGAGGTCAAATTCAAATTTGGGAGGTCACCCATTTTTGGAAAGTGTGTTTTTGACTTGTGGGGAAAGTAAAAGCTTCGGAAGGCATGCCCAAGCCATTATGCACCCATTTTTTTCATTCCTCACCCATCCTCATAAAGGTTTGGCTCCCTCACGTAGTTGAAGCTTGCTGAGCTCTCCCCCTCATGAGTTGTTGTCGTTTCTTCCCTTCTCCATGCCCAGAATTCATTTTTGGTGTTGCTGGGTGCATGGGAAGGAAGGAGCCATGATTTTGGGGTTTGAGGAGGCCTTTTTTGCTACTGTGAGCAACTTGAGATCTTCCCACACATTTTCTGCATTTTTGTAAAATTTCTCCAAGCTAGCAAACCTGTTTTTGTGTTGTTTAGTGAGTGGGCCAAGGATACCCGCGATTTGGGTGTGTATGTGGCTCGTTTCAGCTCCTACAATGCCTAGAAATGTTTTGTGAAAATGTATTCTCTCTCATAGGGTGTTTTTCCCCAATTTACTGGGTCGTTTTTTGTTACAAATCTGTTTTTTGGAAATACCCAGTGGATGGGAGAGTAGATCCATGATATAAGGGTTTGAGGAGGTTGTTTTTACATTTGTGAAGCCCATGAACGTTTCCTGAAAACGTATTTGCTCATGCAATGTTGTTTTTCCCTCAGCCATTCGTTTTGGTTGCCCAGAAACATTTTGTTCATATCTAGCAGTTGTGTATGGCTGTGTTTGATTAATTGGTTGACTGTGTGGTTGATGCAAAGTGTGTCTTAGCTGAGTAAGTCCAAGGAACCCATGTGTTGTGGGTTAGTTTCCTTAGTAGCCTGTAAAACCCAATTTTTTAGTGGCTTGGCTAGACAGTCTATGAAACCCAATGGTGGGTTGGCTTGACTGTGGGTTTTGGCTATGTGCGAACCTATTGTTCCCTAGTGCCTTGTGGAATCATGCCCGGCTTGGGGGTGGTAGTGATGTTGAGAGATTGATGAGCAAAATGGCCTATGGTTGGGTGGAACATTGTAGCGACGTAGATAGTTGCGGGCCAACTCCTTTCTAAGATAAGTATTCTTGTACTTAATCTCTGCAAACTATTTGCTTAATGATTTATGAACATGATGAATGAATGAATGAAATGAATGTGTTTTCTTTCGCTATAGATTGCATTATGCATCTATGTATGTTTTTATATTAATACATTTTATTTTTATGTTTATGTTCATGAGGTTAGATTCCCAGTTTGACAGCAGCAGTGTGTTGGTCGTGTCCTCTCCATCGTCAGGATGAGGGGTGGGGACGTGGCAATGGTTGGTACATAAAGCTTTAACTTTAGGTTGTAAACCAACTTTTAGGGCTTAAGTTCCATCAACAACACCTTGAATCACCATAGATGACCTCTCATGTTGATAGTTTTGATTTGAATGGATTTATGGGAACCATTAGGGGTTTCTAAGTACTAGGTATGTGTCTTGAGACCATATACATAATAATGGAAGGAAACCTAGACCTTAGCCCCCAGAAGATGCTTCTAGGAATCTAGAGCCAAGAATGATGTGTTGAAAAACCTCAATAGAGCCTTCCATGGTATCATTTACCTTGAAATGGGAATACTAATGCCATTAGAATATTTTTAGCACTAAGTACAGATATTAGGACCCTTGAAATGGGTGTGGGGAAACACTTGGTCCTTAAGCCTTAAAGGAATTATTTAACCATTTAGGGCCATAATTAATGCCTCCAACCACCACACATGACGTTGAAAGTGAATCCTTTGAATCTTAACGGGGATATGCATGCCATCATCATTTGTTGAGCAATATGTATGCATCTCAAGGCCATGGACATGGCCAAGGGAGGAAACTATGGCCTTAGGCCCTAACTAAAGCTTCTAGGCATCCGGGAATAGGAAGGATGCCTTAAAAAATCACACATGGCATCTCATAGGTATATTTGGACTATGAATATGGATGTTAGTGGAATTAGGTGGTTTTGAGCAATAGGTATGGGACCTCTGAGGCAAGATTAAGGGAATATGCTCATGCCTTAGGCTATAATGGAATATTTTAGGCACTCATGTTAATGAACAATTCCCTGAAGCATCGTACATGACCTACTCAATGTATGCTTGGCCTCCAAGAAAATATGCACATGCCTTTAATAGGTTTTGAGCATTAGATATGGGTATTAAGGCCTCAACATGGTCAAGGGAGGAAATCCAAGACTCGATCCCTAAAGAACATTTTTGGCATCTATTGCTATGCATGTGCCTTAAGCACTATCCCTCTATTTTGGCCCTGCTTGCCTTTGTATTTCCATCTCTCTCTATGTGTGTGTGTGTGTCTTTCCCCTCTCTCTCTCTATCTATCTCTATGTGTGTGTGTATCCCTCCCTCACTCCTCATCTCTCATAACTTCTCTCCACCTTCTTTATACCTCCCACACTATCCCTCTCTACATCACTCTCTCTCTATTTCTCCTCCCTCCCCCCTCTCTCGTTGTTTCTCACCCCTCCCCCTCTCTCTCCCATACAATCTCTTTATGTGTGTGTGTGTGTGTGTGTGTGTGTGTGTGTGTGTGTGTGTGTGTGCACGTCCCCCCCTCTCTCATAACCCCTCTCCACCTTCTATATACCTCCCTCACTGTCCCTCCCTCCCTCACTCTCTCTCTATCACTCACATCTCCCCCCTCTCTCTATATCGCTCACCCCTCCCCCTCTCTCTCCTACACAATATCTGTGTGTGTGTGTCCCTCCCCCTTCTCTTTGTCTATATATTTGTGTGTGTGTCTCTCCCTCACCCCCCTCTCTCCCATATACTCTCTCGATATTCTATATACCTCCCTCACTATCCCTCCCTGCATATTAATTTCTCTATCATTCACCCCTCCCCCCCTCTCTTTGTCGCTCACCCCTCCCTCCCTCTCTCCCACACAATATCTCTCTCTCTCTCTCTCTATCTCTCTACGTGTGTGAGTGGGTGTGTGGTGTGTGTGTCCTCCTCTCTCTCTATCTCTGTGTGTGTATGTGTGTCCCTCCATCACTTCCCATATCTCATAACCTATCTCCACCTTCTATATACCTCCCTCACTCTCCTTCCCTCCATCACTCTCTCTCTCTCTATTTCTCACCACTTCCCCTCTCCCTCTGTCCCTCACCCATCCCCCTTTGTCTCACATAATATCTGTGTGTGTGTGTCCCCCCCCTCTCAAAAAATCCCTCTGTCTCTCCCTCTCTCAAAAACTCCCTCTATCTCTCCCTCTCTCTCCACCTTCTATTTATCTCCCTCGCTATTCCTCCCTTTATCGATATCTCCCTCCCTTCTCCCTTAATTACCCACCCTCTATGTCATTATCCCTCTACCCTATTCTCTCTCTCTCAACTTGTATCCCTCCCTCCCTTTCTCTTGTCACCCTCCCTCTCCATGTTTCTCTCTCCGTCGCTCAACCCTCCACCATCTGTATTTGACACCATCTCTCTCTCTCTCTCTACATGTGTGTCCCTACCCCCTTTCTCTCCTTGTGTATATCCCCTCCCCTCCCTCACTATCTCTTTATTTCACTCTATCTCCATCGCTCCCTGACCCCCTCCCCCCTCTCTATATTATAATATCTCACACCCTCTCTACATGATTCTCTCTCTCTCTCTCTCTCTCTCTCTCTCTCTCTCTATTATACTCCCTTCCTCTATGTTTTCAACTTATCCATTCTCCTTAACCCCCTGTCTTCAATTTCCCCCTCCATCGCCTCTCTCCTCCAACACACCCTATTCCTCCTCTAATACTCCATTTCCACCTTTCCAGTCACCAATCCTCTCTCTCATTAAAACATCACCCACTTCCTCCCCTCCACCTTATCCCCCTTTATCACTCAAGTCTCACGTATTGCTTCTAACCCTATACATCTTCAACACCTCTTATCCTCATAACAATGCTCTCAGTCCCCACTCCCATTCACCCTTGTAACCCATCATGTTCCCATTCCATTCATCTTTATCCACTTGAATTTACAACATCCTCCTAGGACCTTGTCCCTTCCTCGACCTCTCTCAACTATTAACCATACTCACTTGAACTTACAACATCCTCCTAGGCCCTTGACCCTTCTCCACCCCCTCTCAACTATTAACCATCCCCACTTGAACTTCCAACATCCTCCTATACCCTTGACCTTTCCCCACTCCCTCTCAACTATTAACCATCCCCACTAGAACTTCCAACATCCTCCTAGGCCCTTAACCCTTCCACATCCCCTCTCAACTATTAACCATACATTTGATGTCTTGCATAAAGTGCTAGATTTTTTCTCTACATAACATGCCTGCATTATAGAACTACATCATGCACGTGCATTTTGTAGTTCTATAATGCACACACGTTTTGTAGTTCTATAACGTGCGTGTGTTTTGTAGTTCTGTAACACGCACGTGTTTTCCAATTCTATAAGGGCGGGAAATGTAATTTGAATTTAAACATGCCAATTCACTTACTCGCATGTAAACAATATTCCTATGTGTATGGTTTGGAGTTTGCTTCGGTAATACCAAACCTGTTCTATGGTATATGGGTGATTCCATGAAGGTGGGTAACACTTTTTGGCCAAATTTGGCGATGAAAACCTGATTTTTTACTCATGTGCTAGATAGAATCCCTCAAAATGCATATATTCCATGTGAATTTCAACTTGTAGTTAAAAAACAAATTGTAGAATATTATGTTGGCTTCCCAATGATATTTTTCATAAAATATTCTGATGTCATTTAATGTGTGAAATTTCACATTTAATGAACCGTGTGACCTTAAAAATTTGAAGAAGTTAATAAGTGGCTCATGTCGCACCCTAATAATTCAATCTTACATTAATAATTTAAAATATATATATATGAACACGATCTACACAAAATGCACCGTGGTTTGCATATTTTTTTGTTAATTTATTTCGCAATATACAATTATTTATTATTTTTCGAAAGTGACCACATCTGATTTCAACATCATTTTATACACATGTGTGTCCATCCCAGCTATTTTTTTCACTATCTTCAAAAATTGAAAAACCAAAGATACCCTTTTGAACAGGACGCACCGATGTGTGGGTTGTGCATTTTAAAGAAATTTATGGATGTGTTTTTTATTGTGTGGATTTTTCTTGGAGCTACTTCGAAGTTGTTGTTAGGTTTTCTAAGTGTAAGTTTTAGAACAAATTAAAAAAAACATATGAATTCCAAAATGCATGCATGATACCTCAATGGATAGAGGATTTAGTGATGAATCTATCGATACAAACTCCACTCAGTTATATGCCATGAATGGTAGGGTTTACACCCCTGGAAGACACAGAGAAACATTGATTTACTTGTAAGAGGGATAATTCTCTATTTTTTAGGCCCTCGATTGAGGTATTCAAATCCCTCGATCGAGGTTTTAACAGCAGCTTGATCAAGGGTTTATTAAAACCCTCTATCAAGGGTCTAATAAACCCTCGATCGAGGTAGTTCTGAAACCCTTGATCGAGCTACTGTTAAAACCTTGATCAAGGTATTTCTGAAACCCTCGATCGAGCTATGACCTCGATTGAGATCTTGTTTTTGTTAAAATCCTAAACAAAAATGCCCGAGAATGAACTTAGGCATTTATGGAATTAATTCCATTCCAAATACTTTAGTGGAATGTCTATTAGTTGTAATCAACCTTACAAATTTTACCCAAAGCACCTACAATAAGAAAAAAAATCTATTGACATGATTGTAAAGAGCTTGATATTCTTTCCTCTATTACAGGATTTATTGGATTTTTTCGCTAGATCACACGCTATAATAATCTCTACTAATCCACCTCTAACCCAAGATTTACTCCACACACACAAAAAAATTGTACATGACTACCAAGGTTTTATATGCACACTGACCACGTTTATATTTAGTACAAAAATTGAGGAGTTAAAGCCTAGCCCCCTGGTTCTCAACATATTGTGGACACTAACTACCATAATCGCTATCTAGAATATTATGCCCATGCAGGACATTTTAGAAATGGGCTTCAAGGACCCAACTAAGAGAATGTAGGTAAGGAATTTCAACATGTTTCCTATCAGCAATATCCAATGTGTATACAATTGCTTGAACCTAATGTTTTCCTGAACCTAAATACATATTCAGATAAATCCTTTTATTTATCAAGGAAGACCTCATCGAAACACTGCTTTCTAGCTACTAATGACAAGTTTGGGCATAAAGAATCAACTCGATGAGGTGATGGAGGTTATCCTAGTTTCCCTCAATAGGTACTTTATATATATATATATATATATATATATATATTAATTATGGTTATCATGTTTTTAATGAATCATATTGTGCAAGTAAACATAATTTAGTTAAAAAATAATACCTCCTTCAAAGGCACATATAGTGCAAAGCCACATACAAGGAACTGAAGGAAATACCTTTGGTTAGGTGGCTTTGTTGCATCTAGGAGCGAAAAAAACTAGGTGAAGAGTTTTTCGCATCCTTTGGATTAGTTGCATTCAAGAACAAACCATGAGAATGACATGGCAATGAGAATTACATGCAAAGAATGAAGGTTTAAGACAACACATCTTGGTTTCCATTAACACGATTGGAAAGAGCATCTCTAGTGTAGTTATTAGATAACAAAAGATGCATCTCTTTGAGCTCAAAACTATCCTGCAGTTTTGATAAGACGCATATTCTATTTTGAAAGGACATCTAGTATGCATTTTCATAAGAACAAAAATGATGATGATTCTGCTTAAATTTGCAGGTAGAACTAGAGATTAAGAGTTGGTGATTCATATACGAGCATAACAAACTTGTAGAATTAATTCCTAGCTCTGCAGACATTTCTTAAGATGGCGTTGCTTTAACAAAGGGGTTGGCATAACATTGGAAGGGAAACTATTTTCTTTCTGGAAATACAATTTCAGAAGTATCAAATACTACAAAATTTAAAACTACGACAACCATTCATTGAATTCCAACTAAATACGTAGAGGAAAAATGCAGAGATTAGCAGCAGAGATACTTACATGTTTTCTTTCCAATTCTACCCATTCCATAGATACAACTATGTCTAGAACAATTTTCCAACAACTTCGCCTCGACCAACTTTGCAAATAATAAATCTCTTAGAAATTTAAACAAAAAAAAAATAGTCATGACATTGCCAGCTTATTCTACCAAAAAACCTTTTGGCATTTTACTTGGAAACCAGAAGTCCCTGGTACAAACCACCTTGGGGCCAAGGGTTTGAGAAACAGATTGTTGAAAGCTTTTTAATGTTCATTAAACTACTTCTTCATAACATGGCTGGAATGGAGTAGCAGTGGGGGGGCAGGAATTGAGGATCAAATTTAGAGTTACAGAAATGTAGTGAAAGGTTTTAAATACTAAAAATACTTTTCTCCTTCGTATATAATTTTTAGTTTTAAAAAACTACAATTATGTGATATGACTCTGAAAACATTAATTTTTATCTTAATTGTCCTGTTATGTTCCTCCCTGGGCTCTAGGCTTTAAATATATGTCATAAAGATCCATATCGTAGGTAGATCATAGTCCTGAGAATCCAGGTCCAGTGGACACAAATATCCTAAGTTCATCTCATCAACTGAATTGCATGCATCATTTCTCTCCTTGGTTCAATGCAAAAAGAAACATATCACTTCAGTTGATCCCCAAGATGATTCCCTCTAGTCTTACAAGTTACGGAAATCACAAGTGGGATCGTCCTGCTATGTTATGGGCTCTAATACAGTACACGCAATATAATAAGTGTTTAGTAGAAATTTGTCCTCTACGAGAAAGAAGAAATAGAATCGATATCGTACACCTGGGAATCCAAATCATCGTAGCCATGAGCTTCCACGTCGAGGGGACACAACTCGCCTAAGTTCAGCTAATCAACTGAATTCCATGCATCATTTCTCTCCTTTGTTCAATGGAGAAAGAAACATATCACTTCATGTCATCTCAACGCGATTTCTGGGATAACAACGACTTACACATGTGACATAACTACCGACATCTTTTAAGAGGTTTCATTTTGGCCCATATTTATTACTATTAGTGGCAGGTGACTATATGGTTCATTTCATCATATTATCACTATTACTTCGTGCTTATGGTAGGTGACTATATGTTTTATTTCATGACCCTGGGATAGAGGCTCATCGAAGGTTTTCTTAAACCCTCGATCAAGCTTCTATTAAACCCTTGATTGAGGTTTTAGCATAAGCTTGATCGAGGGTTTAAGAAAACCTTGATCAAGCGTATGTTAAAACCTCGATCGACGTGTTAAGAACTCGATCAAGGGTTTAAAAAATGCTTGATTGAGGTACATTTTGTGCTTTTGCCTAAATCACCTTGCCAAAAAGTGTAACCCGACTCCATGTATGGACAAAATATTGGGCATTTCTTCCAGTTTCTAAAGAAGTCGTTGTTTACGCACTCATTATAGTATGCTACCACAATCATTTTTTACAAAATATTAAACATAGATATCATTCTTTATGTTGATTCTAAATATGTACTTTTTATTAAAAACTAATATATTTTTCTATTTTTTTTCAATTTCTATTATGTCTTTACTCCTTAACTCAAAAAAATGTTGTTAGTGTTTTTTCCACAACTTTTTGAATTCTTAATCGTTTAAAAAAGAAATTATATGGTGCACTAGAAGACATTGACCTCTACATTCTATAATAAAACCCATTTCATGAGTATTTCATTAATACCTTCAAAGGTTGCGGGCACAAAAGACATACCATTTTCAAGGAATGATCACTTAGATAATTATAAAAGAATTAAAAATTACTAATTTATTTTCAAAAAATAGCACTACACTAGTGCTATATCTTATCTACATGGCTGGAAAGTTTTGTATCCTGAAACCATCATTTAGGCCCTCAAAGGCTACACCCACAAAAACATATACCTTATCATTTTCCTAAAAAATAGAAAGTGACTGTTAGAAAAAATGAAAATTGACATAGTTATAAAACTTTTCAATACATAGAACTTATATATTTAGAAACGCGATTCAATTTCGTACATTTAATATTTTTTACTCAAAGCAAGATATTTTGTGTAAGTATCTCAAAAAATACAATTAAGTTGAGGGATGCCTAATTTTTCAATTTTCTATTGCATCTAATGTGCCAAAAGTGACCCTTATTAGCTTGCACTCACCCTTATAAAAAATGGATGAATAATTTACAAAATTAAAAAATATCGTAAAATCATGGTCTACTAATGACCTTCATTGACCTTCATTGTTTTAGTAAACCAGCTTAGATCCATCTTTACCCGGCTCTATCATGCGCCGAGAGGGATCAAATATTTCGAGGTGCAAACCCTGCTTCAACAATTGCACTCCAAAAAAGGGTTTGCTTCTTATACAGTAATTCAATTATACAGTCTTTTTCTTGACAGAAAAAGACTGTATATAAAGAGATAAGCAAATTTATATAATTTCTCTTGAAGTGAAAATCGCAGAGAGGGAAAAGCATGCAGAGCATTTGGATTTGTTTGTGAATATATTTCTTCAGATCGAAACAAACACAGACCCAGGTTATCAGCGTAGACTTAGATGGGACAACTCAGATCAGAGTTTAATATTTTAAATCTTCTACAGATCCGAAATAACAACACATACCAAATAAATTAAACTCATACCCCAACATTAAACAAATCAGATCTAGTTTTAAATCTACACAACCAATAAATGTTTTGGTAATCAAAACGTTTAGGCAATCCCTCAAGATCGTAGTTAAAACTCAAAGTGGATATGTATTAAATTCACGCAGACATGGGATAGTTCATCAAAATCACGGTAAAAAGAAAACAGATGCTGAGACGTTATACAAATCGGATATAATTTTAAATCCACAGATCAAATAAATGTTTTGGTAAAACAAAAAAAATTCTGGGTAATCATCATATGCAGACTTGTAGATCCATAAAACATTTGGGGGAAACATCAACACAGTTTTGAACCCACACTTCCAGATTTACAGATCAATCGCATACTATGGCATATGCAGAGCATTAGATCTAGTTATGATTATCAATATATTAATGTGGATCGAGTAATGGAATCATAGACAACGGGTTTTGATTCGATTGTATAGATTTTTTTGCTGATCAAGCAAATGAAAACGATGGTGAGTATTGACTAAGGTCGATTGTATACCACGTGGTAGACTGATTGTAATGATCAATAGATATTCAACAAAACAAATGATTCTGAATCATGAAGTTAACGCAGCCTTAGATTATTCATAGATATATAACGTTCTGAGAACCATCAATACTTGATATAGAAAGTTAAATTATACGCATTCGCATACCTGAGACAAATCTGTAATTGCTCTCAGCCTTATTCCGAAGGTCCAGCTTGTACGTCCATCTTGTACGTATTGTTTTGAAGTGTGTATAGGTGTTTTGATTTACTTACAAATATATATATATATATATATATATATATATACACCTAAGATTATTAATTATTAAGCCGACTTGTATATATATATAGATATATAAGCCGACTTTTTTATGTGACACGTGTCATCTCCACGTTGAGCACGGAATTACACTTCTACCTCATACCGAGCTGTAGAATGCGCCTCTCGGCGCAACAATTATACAACAAAGAACCAGACACATCTTTGTTTAGAGATTCACATCCCACTTCTTACCACTCAATGCTCTCCCAAAACAAATGATTATGTTGAAAATAAATATATTAAATTATATCAACTCTTCCAAACCATAACGCATCATTATCACAATAGATAGTGGATCAACAAAATAGTCAATATTCGATAATCACCCTACTGTGGAGATTGATATTGCTCTAGAAATATTTAAGGCCTTGTACAGAAATAGAATTTTATCAATACTCTTCATCATGACCTATTCATTTATTTATAACTAGGTGCAATTACATTTGTCTTGCATGATTATGGGAGAAGGTTTTAGTCATACGTTTTGATCTTTGTGTAGTGATCGAGGCATTTACAATTTTTACCTCGTTTTGGGTTGGATGCTAGGGGTAGTTGCATACCAAATCCAATAACACACAACACTTGGAATGGAATACTTTTCGTTGAAACCCCATATAAAGTTTCTTCATAGTGCATCCTCACTCAGAATATACCCATCCACCTTTTACCTCCTTGATTGGAAAAGTTTTCCAAACAATGTGAAGATTGAAATGAAGTTAAAATACATTATCATCTGGAGTTATGTTTTCTTCACTAAAATTCTTCCAATTTTGGCTAGATTAAATAGTTTGATGCTAGCACAACAACTGAATATGACCAAGTTTCTTAGTCACAAAAGACCAAATCATGGCATTGATACGAAGCATATCAAAGATTCAATTTGATCAATATGCTTAAATATTTTATAATAAGAAACAAGGATTGTGATGTGAAACATTGATTAACTTGAAAAGGAATGTGTTTATATATTTGTTGAGGTATCTATGTAGTAGAAACAATTAGAAACAATTTCAAGACACAATTTTTTAGTAAATATTTGTTGGTTCTTTTGAATTTTCGAAAAGCTTGGAAAAGTCAATAACAATAATAATAATATAATAATATGAGTAATTGATAAATTTGATCTATTTAAGATGATTTTCTCATCTCTTACCTACTACTTCAAGAATGGATAAAGTTTATCTTCACAAAAATTGAAAGCTATGTGATAATTTTAGTAATAAGAGTAAAAGGTTTAAATATTTACTTCTATTTTCTCATTTCAATTACAAATGTGTAAGGACATCATTATAGTTGTAGCCAACATGTCCAATTTTGTTGAATGACTAAACAATAGTGAAATATGGCTAAGTTCTAAGGGATACTTTGTTTGGATTCCTAGTGGTTCCCAAACAATATAAGTCAAAAGTCATTCTTATACTAAGCACATGAAGAAGGAAAAAAAGTATGTAGAGGAGTAAAAATGCAACAATATCACACTAAAATAGAGCCATGTGAATACACAAGGTGTGAAAAAAAAAATGCATTTGATTTAGGTTCCCAACAAAAATCCATCTCTACAAACCCTCCATATTGTCCAATAGACTCTATAGTTATTTCTAACAAAATAAAAATCCAAATCTAAGTCCAACTTAAAATTGTGAATGTACTTTTGGGATTACCATCAATGGATTTTTGCTAGTACCTTGTGCGAGATTTATGATATTTTCAATAATCAATTTGCATTCATTCTATTTGAGGAAATTTTTGGCACATCCTTAAAGATCATGGACAACTAAAAACCATAAAAAAAAATGCCAAGTTAGGTTATCCACTTGGATATTTTCCCTTTCTCATGCGTTGCAGGGCTTGAACATTTCATTTATATCGAAGAGGTGAGACAAGAAAGATATTCATACTTGGGAACTTTAGTTGACACAACATTAGATAAAACTAATCTTATGTATTATAGCATTGAATGGCCTATTGAATTTATTATCGTTTATAAGCAATAACTTCTTGATCCCTAAACCCCATAAGCTCATAATTAAAATTATACAACCTAAACTTTAAAGACTAGACAAGAATAAAAAGTTGGTGATTGGTTATGTGTAGGCTCTATTTTTTTCATATCAATATGATTAAAATACGCAACTTCATCTAACCCTAAGTTCGATATTCATACAGTCTTCTTGTGTCCCCATCAAGACATGAAAGTACAAACTTGGCATTCTTTTCATATTCCAATGGAAACTTCCTATCAAGATTCCCACAACCAATAGGACATATTTTACTTTTCAAACATGAATTTTGGTCAGTCAAAGCACCTAATAATTTCTTATATAAGGAATACACCACATACATAATATGTTCATAAATCCACTAGAGAATTCCATGCAAGATTCCCATAACCAAACTAGAAACTTTTGCTTTCCAAGCATGTCTTTTAGTCAATGAAAGAACCATATAATTGCTTATATAAGGAATACAACAAGTACATAATCTTATGGGTCCTCACACCAAGTACATAATCTCTTATTGTGTCTTCATTGAAAATTTTGCATTCATTGAAAAAAAGAGAGCCTTGAGGGAATCCAAACTTTTATTTGAGGAGGTTTGTAAAGTTTCAACTAAGTTGTCTTATATATTTGTTTTTAAATACACAAAGTTTGTCATTCCTTGAAAACAGTGAGGCTCAAGCAATCAAGACAATTTTCTTTGATACGATTTTTAAAGTTTCAACTTATATATATATTTTTAATTAAATTGTATGAACATCTTTACATGATTGTAAAAAATCATGGCTATTGTATAATCCTATCTGGTATCTACTTGGATACAGAAATCCCTTCATTCAAAGATTAATATTCCACCATCAACTTACTAGATCAATGCAGGTATGTTTATCAAGTATAGAAGTTAAGAGTCATTTTGAATTCATAGAATGCAATACTTCATATTGTGATGAAAATCCTTGTTATCTGATAAGTGATAGAAATTTAGCAGATACTATGGTTCTAGAAGAAATTCAAATAGACAATTAAAGTACTAATGTTTCACAAGAAATGAAAATTCTTTGTGAACAAAACCAGGTATTGCAAGAGCAATTGGACGAATCTAAGAAAAGGAATCAAGAAGAATATTAGAAGGCCACATAGACTATAATTGATATAAAACTCCAAGTCAAAGAAGCTACCATAATCAAAGAAGCCATATCCAACTCTTTGAAAGATAAACTTGAGAAGTCAACTACAAAAAATGAAATGCAATTAGAAGTTGTCAAGCGCAACAGACATCAAGAAGATAAGGAGAAAGAATTGGCCTGCAAGCTACAAGATGGAAGAAATATTGGAAGATAAATTAAGAAGAAAACAAGAACTTGAAATCAAATCCTTGAAGGTAGAATTACAGAAGTGTGTCTAACAAACCTTGAATATGAAAAGGAGCTCTCAGAACTCAGAAAGGAGAATCATGTACTAAAAGGTCAACTACAAAAATCCCATGAAGATGATCAGAATTCAAAAGGATAGATGAAAATAGAATAAGATCTAATGAAACATCTCCAAGAAAATATAGAAATTTGTCAAAAGTATGAAATGAAGATCCTCTCTTGGGAGGAATATATGGACAAAAAAACTACTCAGTTAAAGATAAATTCAAAGATAGAGAATAAAATTGAAGAAACTAAAATCTCTATGGAAAAAGGAAGAAAAGACTAACAATTATACATGTATTCTCAGAAGATCCCACGATGAGCAAGAATCAAGAGAAGGTACATCGCAAAGAAGATTATTTTCTCAAAGATACCTTATGACGTTCAATGGATACTATTACAAGTTCAATAACTATGATCATAAATCCATCAATCGCAGATATCATGACAAAATCACTCCAAGAAGAAATCAAGGTGGGTTTTTTGTTCAGTGTTACAATTGCTATCATTATGGTCATTTCGCAAAACATTGCAAGATGCAAGGACAAGTTAAAGTTTGGAGAAGAAATAAAGTTCAATCGAATGACATGAACAACCATCATCCTACCAAAGTATGGAGAATAAAGTTAGTAGATTGCACCATTAATCAAAACAAAAATGATGAAAATCTTGGGAAAAAACCAATACCATTTTGAAGACTATAGACCAATGATATGAATTGTACAAGTGATATGAAGCATACAAAGAATGTGTAAAAGGATCTATGTACCTGATTATCATATTTGAGATCAACGATCACACTCTTTTCAATATCATATAGTAGCTGGTTCTAGCAATATCCTTGTGACAAAATAAATGTTCATCAAAATATCAACAGTGTCTAATGATAGGGGGAGAAATATTTCCAAAGGACGTTCTTATTTCCATTAATGCAAACAACAAGAAAAATTGACAAAGGAAGAGAAGTTGATGTCAAGGGGAACAATATTATCAAAGGATGTTCCCTTTTCCATTGATGCCAAAGGTGGAGCGAAATTTTATAGACAGGGGGGGTTGTTGTGAAGAGGAGTTATGGTGTTGTCATCAATGACAAAGGGGGATATTGTTGATTAAGTTATAATTGATTCCAACACTTTATGATCATTGATGCCAACTGTTAAGTCCTTGGTGCCCCTTATGGAGCCCCTGAGGGTTAGTGTTTAGTTTGTGGTTGTCTGTGTAACAGGATCCCTTTTTACCTTGTCCAATCCCAAGATTGAAGCCCTTAGAGGCCTTGTAACAATGGAAAAATCCCTAGTTACTCATTGATTTGGTCAAGTTCCCCTAAGTTGTATCTAGGTCCCACTTGAGTCCATTGTCGATTTCCCTAATCCTGGTTGATCTTTGGTTATTGGTCTTTGTGCTACTTGTTATGCTTGTACTTATTTTGGACTCTTGATTGGTTGTTGGATGGATGATGTGGCTCATGTGTGTAAGTCCCTTGATATGTTGACATAGGAGCACATTACTCGCATTGGATGGCCTTGAGGTTGTTGAGTTCTTATGGGGTCCTTGAGTCCATAAGATTAGATCTTGATCCTCTTGCATGTGGAGACTTCGTTCTTGGAACCCACACTTATGGTGGTATCTTGGGACCCATTCTTATGGGGTCCTTGGATATTTGGGTCTTAAACCCACACATATAGTGGTTTGATGGCCCTTAGATGCTATATGGTCATTGGCATGTTGTAGTCTTGTGATCATGCATATGAATCCAATAAGGTGTTGCAAACTAGTGGTGAGGTATTTGTACCCCTCTTTTGGGGTGTTGGTACTCTTATTGTGATGAAGATATATAGTGGAACCATTGGATATGTTTTTAATGATATGGAAACCTTGAATATGATGATGATGTTCTTGAAAAAATCTTTGTTTCCACTTGATCAGTGGTATTGAGGTCCTTGATACCCTTGATATGACGAGTGTATGGTGGAGCCCTCCTCTTTGTTGATGTGAAGTCTATGGATGTAAAGACCATCAAATCCCTCATTTCTTTGATGATTTCCATTGAATCCTTTGACCTTGGAACTTATGCATAAGGTAACATGGTCTTTGGAACCTTTATGTGTGAAATGTTTGAAGTCCTTGTTGGAGTAGGGTCCCGCAGCTACAAGAAAAGCTGCCATTTTGGCGGATAGACAGTTTGGCAAAGATGAAGAGATAAGGTGAAGCTACGATGCTGTAGCATGTTTCTAGCTACAGAGCAGAGCCGAAAACCGTGACTGTCGGGACAGGGAAGTCAAGGAAGACAACAGTACCTGAGCGGCTGAGAAGAGAGAGCTCAACCACTGCATTGAAGGCAGCGATGAAGATAGGAGGGCTCAGCTACCCTCATAAAGGAAAAGGAGTGACGAGGCCGAGGTATTGAAGACAAAGGCCAGAAGATGGGAAGCGGTGCATAGTACCCATGGTCAGCGCCGGGAAGCATGGAAGACTACAGAGAGCAGTGGTGTGACGGAAAGCGGCTACCCCAAGTACAGATATGCCGACTGTCACTAGTTAGGGTTTGGGTTACTATTGGGACAGGCCCACAGTGTTGTAATGGTGAGACCTTCAGGCCGCCTATAAAGGGATGTATTTTGTATTGTAAAAGGTTGGGATTTTGGGCATTTTAGGCCATCCAGCTAGTCAAATTATCAGTAGTCTGTTAGCTTACTGTTATTTTGTATTGTAACAATCTGCAGGGATTGACAAACAGAGAGAGAGTGAGTGAGAGTATGTTGTAAGAAGGCAATATAGAGAAGAGATATAGGAGAGAAGGGCTCTAGGCTGAATGTGGAGTTACCCAGAAGATCTCTAGCTGCATATGCGGTGCAGCAGAACTGTGTACCTCTCTCAAGTTATAATATAGAAACACAGTTCTGTGGACATAACTTCCACCCTGGAAGTGAACCACATAAAATCAGAGTGTTATGTGATTGATTCATGTGATTGTATTTACTTGTTATATCTGTCATTCATTACATGAACTTTGCTTACAGTAAATGTATGTGTATGTTATTTAGTTCATAGCATAATACAAGGATAAATGCAAGTTGAAGTCTTTAAGTATTCTGTATAAGAGTTTGTTTAAGTTTCACTCAAGATAGTTAAGAGTCGCAGTATAAAATAGCCCTGTGTATTGAGTCCTGTAAGTTGAACACAAGTAACGCTAGGTACGCTGAGGCGCAGCGGTAGGATATCGCAGGGAGGCGATATCGCACTGTCAGAGGAGCTGTGGCACACTGCGATTAAGGATCAAGCAGAGGAAAGGGTTACGTGTTTCCCAGGGCGTGGTGATGTGATAAGGATTAGATTCATTGCAAGTAAGAGGAAACTACGCAGCGCAGAGAGGATAGAGCGGTCTCGCGAGTTAAGAAGAGCTATGAGACGCACAAAGGATGCCATACAGAACCTGATCAAGACACTTGAGTCTTTGGCCAACCCATTAGGATCACTTCGGGTGAGACTTCAGGCCGCTCCACGGTCTGTCGTCGAAAGGGCCAGTGAGCTAGGGGTGTTGTTGGTTCATTATAGTAAACCCGGGTCTGCCCAGATGACCAACAAATGGTTTCGTTGCCGGTTTTGAACAAACTGAGCACTGATGTTCTGGTGGCATCCTACTAGAGACGAACTCAACGAGTGGGTTGTGTCTAAGGAGAAAGAGTTTTCCGAACGAGAAAACAAGAGTCCTAGACTAAGTACAGAGGACTGGTTACAAAAACATATCGTTACAGACCTGCATGCGATATTTTTTGCAACCTTTGGAAACGAGCTTTACGACTGGCTATCAAAGTTGACTAATACGAGCATATTCAAGAAGAAAAGAAATATTGTCTGGACACCGGAGCTGATTCACACCGTGAAGAACCTTGATAATCCCATTAAGAGGACAATAGACTTCTGGCTTGCAAGTGTGCTAGAAGGCTTTGTCACAGAGTTTGCAGTTGAACAGAGAAAAAGCTTTAGCGAGGCTGAGCGGTACTTCTTCAAAGGATATCGCGGTAAGTACCTAAAATCTTTAAACTTGTCCATTAAGATGTTATTACATGAAAAAGGAACAATGGATCTAGTTTCAGATGAATAAGTAAAGATAGTAATGTCACAAGAGTTTGAAAGTGATTTTGATGCCATTGGACGTACACGTAGTGGAAAGAAATACAAAAGTAGATTTCAGCTCTCCATATTTGAAGACAGTTCAGATAATACTAGACAACAGAGTCATAGTACCACAGAAAGAATAGAAGGGGGTATCCCTTACCACCCTTATACCCCACAGAAACAGATCGGGACTCAGAACAATCTCGTAGGAACTCCATCTAGTAGCTCGCAGAAAGTACATACTACCGCTACATCACCTCCACCTACACCGCCGAGTGGTAGTAACATAGCAAATCAACATCCACCACGTAGAAATAGAGTGGGGGATGATATGAAGCTACCTATCTTTAAGGGTACAGGGGCAGAGGACCCAGAGCAGCATTGGTTTCTATGTGAAGCCATGTGGACCATTAAAGCAATCAATGATGATAATAGTAAACTTGTACAGTTGGTCACCACACTGAGAGAACGAGCCTTAACATGGTATATGAAGTATACCTCAGCAGTACCTAGAACACTTGTCCAGGTCAGGACTGCCATGATTAAAGAGTTTAAGAAACCTAAGTCTGAGTCACAGTGCATTACAGAGCTCAAAGACATCAAACAGTTACCTACAGAGTTAGTATGGGACTTCGATCAGAAATTTAAAGCCCTTATAGACCAAGTCAGCTTTGAGTTTGCGCCAGAGCAGCATAAGCAATGGTTTATTGTAGCGCTGCTCCCTCACATCAGACTACCATTAATGCAGTAGAAAATCTAGATGCAGGATGACGCGTTGGAGATGGCGATGAAACTAGAGGCTTCACCTCTAGCTGAAACCAGCACAGGTATGACAAACCTGCAAAACCAGTTGGCTAATCTCACGATACAGATGCATGAACTTAAGAAAGGGAAAGAGGTTGCGCAAGACATATGGTGCGTAAAGTGTAAAGCACAAGGCCATACTAAAGATAATTGTCCAGTCTTTGTAGAATATATAGCAACCGGGGCTCCTAACCCCTTACCATAGACCCATGGGCTGTGGTGTCAAATATGCAAAACAAGAGGACATCTACCTCACTAGTGCCCTCTACTTCAGAAGTACGTGCAGACACCTAAGAACTTATACTGCGTCTTCTGCAAGTCCGTGGGCCATGATGAACATGATTGCCGAGCCTATGATCTCATGGTCGGGAGCAAGCAAGACCTGTACAGAGTCCAATCAGAAACACAGGGTCCAGCAGCAGGACCACAGCATGATCCGACTTATGTTGGCCATGGAGGAGGATTCAGAGGACGAGGCGAATTCAGAGGCTTTGGCTGGGGAGAAGGCTTTGGCCGTGGTCGCGGACCAGTCACTTGTTACAACTGTGGAGTTGTAGGACATTATGCTAGGGACTGTCAGAGCCCTACCACCACATGTAACTATTGCAAATCTTACGATCACGCTATAGAATATTGTCCTACCTTGATAGCTAAGATCAGAGAACCTAAGCCAATAGTACACCAGAACATCCATCTTATTGCTGTTGAGCAAGAAGAACCAGAACAAAGAGTCAACATTGTGACTTGCATCGGTGCTTCCACCAATGGGACATCGCATGTTACTGAAAAGACCACAGGTCAGGAGTGGGTGCGTAAAGATCCTAACAAAGCAATACCACTTGACCTACAGAAGAATAAACAAATGTTTTAGGAAGCTAAGACTTTCTTTGATGACTCTATGCAATCAGGATCACAGGTACCGCTGTCTAGGGGTGTACCATAGCAAGCACCTTGTGGCGTTAGCCCTGTACAGATATTGCAGGCTACCACATCAGGCGCTTGCAATGAGGATGAGTTGACAGGAAGTGTACAATCCTTCCTACGGAGCTATTTAAAACTCATGAGAAATGAGCAAGCTATTGGAGAACTCCAGCGCATCATAGATCAGTGTCAGCCATCCTCTTCCGTGAGCAGTGCACAGCGTGATCTTCATAATATTATGGGACATACAAGAACAGGAAGAGAGATGCGACTCACAGCACAGGTTGGAGGATTTGAAATGGACGAGGTGATCCTAGATCTAGGATCAGAGGTAAATGTTATGACTAAGCAGACATGGGAACAGATGGGTAGCCCTAAGTTAGTCAGATCGCCTATCCATATGCGATTAGCTAATCAACAGTGGGTATCACCCCTAGGTCGATTATCGCAGGTGCCAGTCTACATTGACGGAGTTCACAGCTATGCGGACTTTGAAGTTATAGAAATCATTGGTGATAGTAGACCATATACAACACTACTAGGCATTGATTGGGCGATAGGTAACATGGTCATTATCGACTTAAAGAGAAGACAAATGACCTTTGAGGATGTGCAGATCTGGGTCATCGCACCGTTAGATCCTCTTCAGGATCCTAGATACATTGAACCTATCCAAGCAGAGGAAGAGGCATGTAACATGGACAGTCTCTATCAGATGACTGCGAACCAGAGCGACTATATCAATCCAACCGTAGAAGGGAACATTAGTTGGCGATGCGACAGCTCATGCGCATCGGATTCGGATGTTGGTCTAGAGAACTGGCAGAACAGACTTTACGAAGTCTCAGTGCGTAGATGTGCGTACATGAATAAGTCACTACGATGGATTGGCGCAGAGATCAACGAGATTCCAACATTTCATGGTCTAACAAATATCCAGGACTTTCTCACGCAGATGGAACAACAAATCCCTCACGAGCAGAGGATCACAGCTATGGACCTTGCAGTATGAGCCACACCTGCAAGATGGTGGTATGCACATAAAGAGAATATCACATCATGGGATGATCTTAAGAGATTGATGGCGATCAGATTCTCTACCGACAGAGAGTATGTCTAGCAGAGATACACAGGAGAAAGTGACCCTAGGTCACACATTCATACATGTGAACAAAATTGGTCGGACATTCCTGAGGATGAATGGGTTCACCAATTCATTCACACTTTGGACACAGTTCCACGGAATTGGTACACAGAGACTGAATTGCGCAAGGGAACGACTACATGGCCACTTCTAATAGACAGCTTTTTACTCACCTTCACTTTTGAATCTGAGTATCCAAATGTTGATCAAGCCCTAGATGTAATAAAGGTTAAGATATTTCAAGATTGCACCCTATCATTACATACTCAACCTGAGTGGGCCATCCAGTTAGAAGATGCGCTCGAGTGCTATAATTTTGCATCAGAACCAGAGGAGGAGGATGAGGATCCTCGCAACATCAACATTCCAGAGTCAGAAGGGACTCGTGATGTTGATGGACTGAAGCTACAGATTCCAGCAATCACAGAGTCGATCAAGATTAAAAAGATCAATATTGGCACAGACACAGAACCAAAGTTTGCCTCTATTGGAGACTATTGGAATGATGAAACAGTCAGACAGATTGCAGACTTGCTACATGACTATCAGGACCTATTTTCCACCAAGTTCACAGAGATGAAGGGAATAGTCGGAGACCTGGGAGTAATGAGGATACCATTGAAAGAGGATGCTAGTCCAGTCAAGTAGTGTCCATATAGATTAAATCCACGCTACAAAGAAAAAGTTAAGGATGAAATCGATAAGATGCTAGCAGCAGGCATCATTGAGCCCATAGAAGAGAGCGAATGGGTTAGTCCCATGGTCGTGTAAGAGAAGAAAACCAAAGGAGACATCAGGATCTGTGTCGACTTGCGTAAACTCAACGACGCATCGCTTCATGATCCATTTCCGACACCTTTCACTGATGAAGTACTAGACAATGTGAGAGGATAGGAGGTCTACTCCTTCACTGATGGCTTTTCAGGCTATCACTAGATCAGAATCCACCCAGAAGATCGACATAAGACCACGTTTGCAACAGAATGGGGCTCATTCCAGTATACGGTAATGCCCTTTGGTCTTAAGAATGCACCAACTATCTTTTCTAAAGTCATGGTTGCTGTATTTAAGGAATACATCCATAAATTCCTTGAAGTTTATTTTGATGATTGGACTGTATTTGGATTAATTGACAAGAAAATAGGAGATTTAAGACTGATGTTAGAGAAATGTAGGCAGTACCAGATTTTTCTGAACTTGAAAAAATGTATATTCTGTGAGCCATTTGGTATTTTGTTGGGTCACATTGTTTGCAAGCAAGGGTTGATGGTATATCCCGCAAAGATTGCCATCATTGTAAATCCTCCAGCACCTAACTCAGTCAAACAATTGAGGACAGTACTTGGTCATACCAGGTACTACAGAAAATTCATCAAGGGATACGCAAAGATTACAGCACCGATGGAAAAACTATTAAAGAAAGATGTAAAATTCCTATGGAATGAGGAATGCCAGCAGAGTCTAAACACACTTAAAGAGAAGATGGTTATAGCACCCATCTTAGTATTTCCATACTGGACTAAGCCATTTCATGTACATGTGGATGCATCTGGCATCGCACTAGGGATTGTTTTAACGCAACCAGGAGAAGGAGGCATCGACCATCCTATCGCATACTCCAGCAGAAAGCTGTCGACAGCAGAAAAGAACTACACCATGACAGAAAGAGAAGGCTTAGCTATGGTGTACGCACTACAGAATTTCAAGCACTACCTGTTGGGTGCCTCGTTCAAGATGTTTACTGACCATTCCGCATTGAAGTATCTGGTCAATAAGCCAGTGTTAGGGGGAAGAATCTGCAGATGGTTACTCCTCTTTCAGGAGTATGATTTTGAAATCATTGTCAAACCAGGAAGATTGAATGATCAACTTGACCATCTGTCGCGAATAGACTCAGGAGAAGAGCCAAGTAATCTAGAGGACAATTTCCCTGATGCACAACTGTTTTCTATCTAGATCGCAGATGAGTACTATGCTGATATCATTCACTTTCTCACTACAGGAAGGGCACCTGAGGAGTTTACCAAGCATCAAAAGAGGTAGTTGGTTGTTAAAGCAGCAGACTTCACCCTGATCATAGGACAGTTATATAAGTTAGGTCCAGATGAAGTCCTGCGCAGATGTGTGATGCCGCATGAAAAAGAGGCTATTATCAGAGAAGCACATTCAGGTACCGCATGAGGTCACTTCGCAGGAAAGCCGACTGCGCAGAAAATCCTAACCGCAGGATTATGGTGGCCTACGTTACATAAAGACACTAAGGACTTTTGCAGATGCTGTGATATCTACCAGAGGGTAGGAAAACCTTCACGACGAGATGAAATGCCGCTGTGACCACAGGTTACGTTGCGCGCATTTGACAAGTGGGCTATAGACTTTGTGGGTCCTATCAACCCACCGGGAAAACGAACTGGTGCGAGATATATCATCACTGGAATAGAGTACCTCACCAGGTGGGTAGAGGCCAAAGCAGTAAGAAATTGTGATGCTGCTATAGCCGCACAGTTCATTTTTGAAAACATCATCACTAGATTTGGATGCCCAGTAATTTTGATGAGTGATCAAGGCACACACTTCTTGAATCGCACCATTGAGGCCTTGACGGAAGAATTCCAGACACAGCACCATAAGAGCACTCCCTACCACCCACAAGCTAATGGTACGGTGGAGGCGTTTAACAAGATTTTAGAAAATGCTCTTACTAAGATATGCAACAGCCAAAAGAATGATTGGGACCTCAGAGTTAACGTTGTATTATGGGCGTATAGGACTACATGCAAGAAACTTATAGGACACACACCTTTCAGCTTGGTGCATGGATAGGAGGATGTTATGCTTATGGAGTATATTCTTCCTAGTTTAAGAATTGCTCAGATCACTGGAATGACTGATACAGACACGGTGCAGGAAAGGCTAGCATAGCTGCTTGCCTTAGAGGAAGACAGATTCATCGTCGGATTCCATCAGAAAGTGCAGAAGGCACGAGAAAAATCTTCGCATGACAGGCACATTAAGAGTACGACTCTTCAGATCGAAAACCTAGTACTCCTCTATGACAGTAAATTTCTTAAGTTTCAGGGAAGTTCAAGATGCATTGGTTGGGGCCATATCAGATACAGCAAGTTACAGAGGGAGGATCCATTCAGCTCAGCAAACTGAATGGGGAGCTTCTTCCCACGATGATCAATGGCAGTAGGCTTAAGCTTTATATTGACAGCCACTCCACCTCTTAGCCCTAACTCATAGTCGAGACGGTGTAGATGTCTAGTGTAGTTGAAAGGAGGCATCGCACTGGGAATTAGTCTACACCGGCAGGTATTCTAAGTATAAGGAATCGCATAAGGATGGTTCATTTTGCTCAAAAAAAAAAAAAAAACACCCGCGTAAGTTTGTGTTGAGCAAGTGATGCGGTGTGGCATCACAGCAGCGCGATGTTTCTCCATGCCACGTATCCAGTTTTTGTAACGAGACAGAGGGCTAGTCAAGTCACCTTCTGACAGACCGTTAATGAGGAAATGACGAGTATACCTTACCGTAGATTTGGCAGCAGCATAATCAATTATCCAGATTTAGCAAATCTTCAACGAGACCGACGCCTGCATACACACGCTTCAAGGGAAGTTGATCGGATTTCAGCATTTATTGAGGATCAGGATGACAGGTGTGGTCTCGTCCATGCATTAATACGACCGACGGGTTCAGTCTAGATGACCGTCACGTTCAGGATTATCACCTTCGGCATAAAAGCAGAAATTATTCATTCGGGAGGGTTACTTTTGCAAAGAGCCGAGAGCTATAGAGTGCAGTGTTAAGTTTCCCCTGTCTAGATCTAATTTCATTACAGAGTGCTGTGATTTCCGAAGTTTGCAGCCATTTCCAATCCAAAGTATAACACCAAGTGGGTTCTATCAGAGGACGAACCTATAGAAGCGATTTTGGAAAGATTCGAGCGTGGAGGCCTTACAACTGCTATGACCACGCCAAGTTCATCACAGACCGGATAGATACCAAGGATGAGGAGCCAAACTCACATAAGAGAAGAATCCAGTTCCGAGCTAGAGGAAGAAGTTCATAATGCAACAGACTACATCATACCATGAGTTGACAGCGCACCAGAGGTAAAAATTCCCAAGAGTGGTAAGTTTCCTGTTCCTATACCACAGATTGATTCTCGAGTCAAGGAAGATGGAGATCTATTAGGATATGCCGCTGTTGTTAAATTTGTAGATTATAACCTGGGAAATAGTAAGACATACCCTCAGTTCCGGCCAGATCAGTATCTTACGATTCAGAAGAACCCACAGACAGGTGCAGATGAATATGTTCCCGTGGCACATGTCCAGATTCTTGAGCTCTTAGGCCTGCTCAATCTGTTAAGAATACAACATTTTGGATGAGGCATAGAGGTTAATGCCATGGTGTGCATCCTACTTTCATGCGTACATGGGGGTTACCTCTGGCTTGGCAACAAGGTCGACCTAAACATCGACTTGATACACCGCATCACCGGGCTATCCAAGACCTGAAGACAAATATAATAGGAAAGACCAAGGATTCCAAGCTATCACCAACCCTAGTCACCAAGTATAAACTGCAGAGAGGAGGTCGGGCTTACGGCATTGCAAGCTTAACAGACAATACACTTAGATTTACAGCTAGTGTGCTTGCGGGTAGACTGTTAACCAAGGTTCTCCCAAAGGAAGTCACAGGATCAGTAATTAACCTAGCCATACAAGTTGCAGAGGGGGAACAGTTCAATTGGTCTTTATTTTTGTTAAATATGTTTCAGCAAGATTATTTGCAAGCTCAAGATGAGGCAACCCACCCATTCCATTTCTCGTGGTTGCTGATACTCTATGCATTCGTCAGATGGAAGGAGCCACCCCATACACAATTTCGACAGCTAGAGAGTGGCGAGCCCAGAGGTACGCGCTACACAAACTTATGGGAGACTAGCAGCCCAGCCAAGAAAAAGGTCAATGCGATAGTATTCTATGAATACTATAGGCTGCTGAGGAACGTCCTCGAAGACACACCACGGATTAGCAAGGAGATCATGGACATATATGATGATCGGCTTGATTTTATGGTGGACCACCATAGAATTTACCTAAGGCCAAAAAAGACTAAAAGGGACGATTGGGCTAATGGTTGGTTCAGGATGACAACGAAGGATATCGAGGGCGTCATCAAGGACTTTGATGCCGATTGGAAGCAAGCGTTAGAAGATATCACACCCCTACCATCAGGTACCGCACAGACAGACCCATCGGACAAAGGCAAAGACAAAGTGGAGACCCAGATGCAAGACGCAGCACAAGTGCCACTACCAGGACAAAAGAGGAAAGATCCACCGCAAGTGCCACCAAAAACACAGACGATCAAGGATGGAGAAAAAGGGACACCAGAGACACAAACAACGAAAGATGGAGAAGAATAGATACCAGAGGCACAGAAGAAGAAAAAGCACAAAGCCACAAAACAACCTTCGAAGACTGCACTGACATAGGATGATTATGAACTCATTGCAACAAGAATGCATGACATGTTGAAGGACTCATTTGAGGCAATGTAGACATCACAGGAAAAGATATAGAGCGCTATAGAAAAGAAGCTTCTGGACTTAAAATCAATTACTGAGAAGACTGCCATGATACAGGTTCCGCTAGTAAAGGCGACCGCAGGAGAAAGTTCAACACAGTCGATTTCCCGCGAGGAAATCTTCGCAACAGATCGCATCAATACAGTCTTGATACCACCAGGGAGCATCCGATTCCCTACGTCAATGAAGGATGTACCAATACAGATTAGGCAACCTGTCAAGGTTAACCTCGCAGAGTTCCACATTGATCAGTTACAGATGATCCAGCAGCAGCTAAGCGTAGAGCTCAGAGGTAGAGAGCTCACGACTTATAAACAGAACACACAACTAAAACAACAGAATGCAACACTCGCCACCAGCTATCAGAAAAAGGCAGATGAGTTAAGAACATATGAAGAAAGAGAACATGATATCTCTCAAGTCTTACAGAGCATCGCATTGGAGTTACCCCAATGTAATATCGAGTTCTCCTTGCCTATCCCGCAGAAGGTAAGACGAGTTGCAGACAGAGCAAAGGCTCTAGAGGAAAAATTAACCAGCATGGAAGAAACAGTGGCCAAGATGGAGAAAGACCACAAAGCGCAGATTGCTGAGCTTGAGGCTAGACCACCGGGCACCCCCCAGGTAGACAAGGAAGCCAGAGTAGAGGCCTTTCAACTCACTTTTGCGCAGATGCAATCTCGCATAGACGACGCACTGCCGGTGCTAGCTGATGCGACGAACACATGGTCGAAGTTAGATGAGCCTCCCAAGAAAGTAGAAATCCAGCAAAGTATTAAGCAGATAGAGAATACCATAGCAGTAATGAAGGAAGAAATCAAGAGCTTAGTAGCTCTTCAGAAGATGCGAAAGACGACAGAGATGAATCGCTTGCAGCAGTAAGTGCAGCAGTTGAGAGCAAAGGAGATACAAATCAATGACCTGCTTCAACCATATCAGGAACAAATCACGTAGCTAGTTGATACGGTTGAGCAGAAATTTGGGGAGTTCACTGCCACCAGAAATGAAATTGATGCAGCAGAAGACTCAGGTATTAGTCAAGCAATGCTTGACTCGGCACAAGAGCGTGTCGCAGCTATGGAGAATGAAGTCGCAGGACTTCGGGACAAGCTTCAGCGCACTTTGCAGGAAGCCAAGGAGAAGCTACAGCAAGAGAAGCCTATTGGTAGTGGCTCGGGGAAGAGCCACAAGTAAGTGTTAGGGGACTGTTGGAGCAGGTTCCTATAGCTACAGGAAAAGCTGTCATTTTGGCGAATAGATAGTTTGCCGAAGATGAAGAGATAAGGTGAAGCTACGACGTCGTATCATTTTTCTAGCTGCATAGCAAAGCTGGAAACCGTGACTATTGGGACAGGGAAGTCAAGGAAGACAACAGTACCTGAGCGGCTGAGAAGAGAGAGCTCAACCACTGCATTGAAGGAAGCGGTGAAGACAGGAGGGCTCAGCTACCCTCATAAAGGAAAAGGAGCGACGAGGACGAGGTATTGAAGACGAAGGACAGAAGATGGGAAGCGGTGCATAGTACCCATGGTCAGCGTCGGGAAGCATGAAAGACTGCAGAGAGTAGTGGTGTGACGGAAAGCAGCTACCCCAAGTACAGATATGCCGACTGTCACTAGTTAGGGTTTGGGTTACTGTTGGGAAAGGCCCACAGTGTTGTAATGGCGAGACCTTCGGGCCGCCTATAAAGGGATGTATTCTGTATTGTAAAAGGTTGGCATTTTGGGCATTTTAGGCCATCCAGCTAGTCAAATTATCAGTAGTCTGTTAGCTTACTGTTATTTTGTATTGTAACAATCTGCAGGGATTGACAGACAGAGAGAGAGAGTGAGAGTATGTTGTAAGAAGGCAATATAGAGAAGAGATATAGGAGAGAAGAGCTCCAGGCTGAGTGCAGAGTTACCCAAAAGATCTCTATGTGCATATGCGGTGCAACAGAACTGTGTACCTCTCTCAAGTTATAATATAGAAACACAGTTCTGTGGACGTAACTTCCACCCTGGAGGTGAACCACATAAAATCAGAGTGTTATGTGATTGATTCATGTGATTGTATTTACTTGTTATATCTGTCATTTATTACATGAACTTTGCTTACAGTAAATGTATGTGTATGTTATTCAGTTCATAGAATAATACAAGGATAAATGCAAGTTGAAATATTTAAGTATTCTATATAAGAGTCTGTTTAAGTTTCACTCAAGACAGTTAAGAGTCGCAGTATAAAACAACCCTGTGTATTGAGTCCTGTAAGTTGAACACAAGTAACGCTAGGTACACAGAGGCACAGCGGTAGGATATCGCAGGGAGGCGATATCGCACTGTCAAAGGAGCTGTGGTGCGCTGCGATTAAGGATCAAGCTGAGGAAAGGGTTACGTGTTGCCCAGGGCGTGGTGATGCGATAAGGATTAGAGTCATTGCGAGTAAGAGGAAACTGCGCAACGCAGAGAGGAAAGAGCGGTCTCGCGAGTTAAGAAGAGCTGTAAGACGCACACAGGACGCCATACAGAACCTGGTCAAGAAACTTGAGTCTTTGGCCAACCCATTAGGATCACTTCGGGTGAGACTTCAGGCTGCTCCGCGGTCTGTCACCGAAAGGGCCAGTGATCTAGGGGTGTTGTTGGTTCATTATAGTAAACCCGGGTCTGCCCAGATGACCAACAGTCCTGAACAATTGAAGAATTTAAGGATATTAGACCAAGAATTTGTAAATAAAACAATCATAGGGATATAGTCATCGTCAATCCATTTTCATTGATATGCAGGTCATCTTCTAACTCCTTACGGTTTAAGAGATATGAATTTTTGAAGTTGGTGTACCCCACCTTTTTGGGTCAGTCGACTAAAAAAAAAGAGAATTTAATTATTTGTAATTTTGAATTGCGTGTCGACCTAGTTTGAGGTACTAAATTTCCTCTATGACCTATATAAATAGAATACCAAACATTTCATTTGTTCATCAATAAAGTATCTCTTTGGTATTTCACAACTCTTGGAGAAAAGTGTGAAACTTTGTGGAGGAGAAATTTTTGGGCATCTTTGAGGATTGAAGAGATTCACTAAAATTGGCATAACTTTCTCATACAGAATCAGAATTACAAAATTCTTAGCTCATTGGAAAACTTGTTGAAAGGGATATGTGATTACATGACATAGATTTTATTTTGGTTTGTCTAATGTTTCTTCATCTTGTGATATTTAAAAAATGTACACAAGCAACTTGGCACATGTTGGTTCACTTAAGCAAGATTGGCATAGGTTTCCTTATGTGCAATTGGTTTGAGTCAAACTAGATGAGTTGTATGAGAAGTTGGTTTGACTCAGGTGGAATAAGTTTGGTTTGGAGTTGGTTAGGCTCATATTGACTGAGTCAGACTTGGATGTGAGAAAAAAATTGATTGGTACATCTTGATTGGACAAGTTGATTGTACAGGTTGATGAGGAGTGTGATATAGTGTATAGTGATCAGTTGATGAGTAGTGATCAGATGGTGAGCAGTGGTTAGAAATGAAAGTGGTTGTGCAGTGTAGTACATGTGTTAAGTTAGCAGGTCCGCAGGATCAATGTGGTCATGGTTCAACAGATTCTATCTTCATATCAGGGTGGAAGGACGAGGCAAGAAAAGGGGGTTGTAGCCCCCTTCCGGTTGTAGACAGAGAACTAGGGAGTTGGAGATTCCTTCAAGTTGCATCCTGTAAATCAAGGGGTTGTATCCTCCTTCCAGTTGTAGATGGAGAATTGAAGTCATTGTAATAAAGGGTTGTTTCCTCCTTCCAGTTGTTTTTGGAAAACTATTATTATAAGGATTTTGTGGTTTACGCACCAGGACTTGGGTTTCGATGTAAAAATATTGTGTATTTTGTTTTGCTATGCTTCTTATGTGACAATGATATCATGATATGCGATGATGAGCTATAATTATTGATATAATGATAATAATGCACTCTGCATAATATTGAATGAGTTGTTGATGATTGTTAATGTTGAAAAAGTAACAAAAGTTATACACATTGTTCATCCCCCCATCTTAGTGTGCTCGGTGTGTCCAACAGGAGGTTGATAACCATAATGTTCCATAAATGGTGACAATTTCAAGAATGTACGGAAGGGTTTGTTGTTATGATATTATTCCCATCAACAAATGATTCCTCTATAGGGAATATGTTGTGGATCTAAGCTCCATAGATGTCTTATGATCCATTAATGAGCTCTATAATTAATGTACTGTTACTTTCAAGTAACACATTTTTTAATGTCTTTTTCATTTTTTGTGGGGTGTAGTCCATCAAAGGGTAAGCAGTGTAGATACTCATTGGATGCAGAATTGAATTTTGTATCTAACAAGTCCTCTTGCTTGAAGTTTGAGTAAAACCTCACTGAGATAAGTTGAAAATATGTAAACAAAAGTAGTTTTTATATGACAAATATGCCAAGTCAACCATTATGGTTGACTCATTTTCTTCAAGTTCTATTGGTTCTTGAATTCCAATGCATCAATGGATCTTTTCCTTATAAGGCCCCATTTTAAACCCTAAATTTCCTCTAATGTTTGTACTTAAACATGGATGTGTTCAATATTCTAGGTTGTAGATTTATTTATTATGTATGTATGTATCCCATTCATTAGATCATTTAAACTTGTATGTGAGATTCCACTAAGTTTTAATATTCCTTTGTTCCAAATCATGTGTCAGCTTTAGATAATGTCATTTCATGTTTTTAGGGAATATATAAACAAGGTTTGTAGATAAACCACATATAACAAAGATATTTAATCCATTGTCTTAGCATATTGGCAATGAAAGCATTGTATTTGGAAAAGGAAATAACCATCCACACTAATTACATGATTTTTCAATCTATGAAAATGCAGTGTATGTTATAGAACAATCACCATCAAAAGTGTGTTGGACACAATGGTCACACTGATATGGGGGGTGAATCATTGTGTGAACAATTAAAACATTTTTCAACTTTTATCAATCAATCATAGTATATCAAGCATTATGTTATCAATTACATAATCATATTCATCATGAGTCATAAGCATAATAAACGCATCAAAGAGAGACACAACATTATATGTAATGTAATATTTATTTAGGGTAATGGAATAATTCAATATTCGCGATTACAATCAACACCAACTCATGAAAAGAGAACCAACTCTAAATCCAAGACCCATCTTGGTCTTCTCAGATCCAATTGAGAAAATATGTGCAAGAACCAGCTTGCAATTACATATTGATCCTTGTCATCAATCAATCATCTGCTCAATAAGTTGTCTACTTCTATCACTCTGTCAAATCATTGTTCTGTAGGTGTTACTGTCATCAAAATGTTGTACTATCAATCATCACCTCAACTGTTTTTCAATATTATCACCACTACATTGCTTGTTTTAAATCATTGACACAAGTCTTTCATCACAATTTAATCAAGTCATCAAGCACCACTACCAAGCAAAATATTTACTTTCTACAAACTTAGTTTGTGCATATTTAGTAATGAGAATCATCTCCTCTACAATCTTGCCTCATATCAACATGAATGTGCTCTTCCACTGTGAGTGTATTCTACAACACCATCACAAAACTTACCATTCTTTACCTTTCCAACACACCCCTTTATATTATGAGAGTATAATTTAAAACAAACTTTGATTCAAGCAATTTCTCATCCCACGTTTAAATTTTGTGTGAGTTCCTTAGGTCTATAGCCCGAGTTTTCTTCCACAACCAATTGTGGTTGTCGAAATCAGAGAATGAAGTCCAATTTTAAGGCTTTTAACGCTCGACCCTTTGAAAATAAATATGAACTCATATTTTTTTATTAGAGCTGAAGATACCATCAATCTACTGCATCTCACCTGATCCTTATATACCAAAAAATAAGGGTTATATCCATAGATAAAAATTGTAGAAACATTCTCTAAACCCGAGTTCTATACAAAGATAGTCTTCTGTTGCGGCTGCATTACTACACCCCTTCATCGGAAATCAGAGCTCAAGAACACCTACGAAAATTACATCTCCACCCACAAACTGATTATAATTTTATCATTCTTCACTATGGCTAACAAAATAAACCATTTACCCTAGTTTCAGAGCTGGAACTTCCATGCTCTCTACTTCACTTCCATCTCTGTAATTTTGGGCTGAGTTGTATGTTCTTGAATTACTGCAGTTTCCTCTTAGTCACTCATTCACCCAAAATTTTAGAGCTAGTCATCTACACGACCTCATTCCAATATCTACAATTTTCCATATCTTTTGCTTCTCGTACGATGAAAAAAAAACTTATGTGAGCTGCTACACTTAAACAGTCCCCTAAGATCACTTGAGATTAGAGATCTATTATTGATGCCTATTGTATATCTGAATTTCAGACCAAATCCAATTGTGTATATTTGAATATTGGACGTTTATTATATATATATGTGTTCATGCAAATCGTTGGGGAATTTTTTTTATTTCAGGTCAACCAAGAACAAGTTAAATATAATTTTTATTTTCAATAATTAGGTTGGGCCGACATCAAATTAATATTAATTTAAAATATTCATTAGCGGGCTGACTTTTCTTTCAAGTTTTTTATCATACCGTGTATGGGCTTGTTCTTCAATGTTTCATTTTCAACATGTTCATCATCATCTCAACCATATATGCACGAGTATTAGACATCATCATCATATGCTTCAAGAGATTATCCACTTCATCATCATCATTATAGAAAGAATGGTTTAATAGACTCATCCCAATGTTTTACTTAACAAGGGTGTGGTCTTCATGACTCAACCCATATCCAAGGGTTCCAAGAGAATAATAGAAGAGCAACAATACCATCAGATGACCAAAATCTCCACATAATCAACAAGTGTAAGTAGGATTCAAACCCCACCATTGTTAGAATAATCAACCCATAGTTACCTACCTTAGACATTAATTTAATCATTTTTGTCATATTACCTAGTTTCCTAGATTCCACTCTATGCTAGTTGCCTTCTACATGTCCTAGAATTCAACACATGCTAAAACTGAGTCATGGAGCTCTTGGGAAACATCCTGGAAACCCATTTTAGCATGTCTTCTTTATTCCAGATTCTCCAAAGCGCATATCTGCTTTTTCTGTAAAGCTGCCTTGTTTTATTTCTGATTTAAGGCAAAGGAAAAGCTAGACTAGTGGTAACTGCCTTGTTTTTTTCCCACATCATCCTCCCTCATTTTCTCCAAATAAAATCATGTATGATTTGTCTTTCCATCCCTCTTTATCTTTCCCACTTGACTTAGCCAATTCGTTAACATCTACCTAGATTTGGAAATTGCTTTATGGCACCTATGGGGGATTTGACTAGTTTTGGTAAGCCTGCTTTTTTACTATTTCGAATGGCATATTTATGCTTTCAAATATGTCATGTAATTATTTATTACAGCAGCCTATTACTTCACAATTTTGTCTATTGTACACTTACTCAATACAGATTAGTGTTATGCTCCAATTTCAGTCTCCTTTGGTGTTAATTTTGCATGTTTAATTAGGAATTTTGTGAGTGTAATTGTTCTATCTCTTGGGTTCAATTTCCACATGGTATCAGAGCCTTTGTATATCGATTTTATTCCTTCCATATTTCTATTGTAGGTTTGACATCTTGGCTGGGATCATATTCTGCTGACTGAAGGGCACAATTTCTAAGCTATGGACCAATCTCAGAAGATCATCTTGACTCCATTCAATTTATTTGAGTGGAAAGATGAGATGGAGATATTATTGAGAGAAAGAGGTCTCTACAGGGTGACTATGGCAATTGAGGAAGATCCCAATGCAGCTGCAGAGAAAATCAAATGGCACAATAGGAGGGATGAGGCCTATGGTCTTTTGTTTCTGAGCACTTCAAGAGACCTCCTCTTCCATATTGATGGATTGACATCACCTAATGAATTTTGGGAGAAACTTGTAGAGCTTTTTGGAAAGAAATATGAGATAAGAGGACATCAAACTAAGAATTAACTGATCTCCTTGAGTCCCAGTAGCTTCAAATCCTTGCAACTCTACTTTTCCAAGTTTAAGGCCCTTGTTTTGCAATTGAAACAGTGTGGGATCGAAAAGAAGGAAGAACAAATAGTTTTGGCCATACTCTCTAAGCTTGGCCCTGACTATTCAGTGTTTTTTTTTTACATTCCATGCCACCAAGTTGAAATATCAAGCCTGGAAGATGCCTAAGCTTGCAGATTTCATGGAATCCCTCACACAGGGACAAGATAAGTTGGTGATGATGGGCACCATAAAACCTTCCAAAGACCAAGATTTGGTTTCCAGAGATTCAAGCGTGGATTCAAAAAGCAATAAAAAAGCTAAACAGCCATTTGAGCAAAAGAGAGACAAGAACAAGTCTCAAGAGGAGCCCCAAGGTTCCAAGAAGAACTCCTAGAAGAAGAAGAACAAAAGAGAAATGAGCAAGTGCGCATACTACAGTAAGGGCTATCATCGTGAGAGCTCTTGTATGAAGAAGCAAATTTGGCATGTTGACCCAACTCCCAGAGAAGAATAACATCTCCCTTCCTAATTGCTCAAAGAAGAGGGAAGGAGGATCAAATTCAGAGGACAGAGAGATAGTACATGCCTTGGTTTCTAGCACATCAAACTCACCTAGCTTCATCATAGACTCTAGAGCTTCTAGACATATGGTTTCGACAAAAGAGGCATTCTCCTCTCTTGACATGTAAAAAGGTCCACCAATAGTTTTGGGAGATGACTCTCGTAGTTCTCTCTCACTGACAGTTTGGGGAAGGGAAGGATTGATCTTGGCCATGGTAAGTTCAATAATGTGGTGTATGTTCCAAGTCTTGCCTCTAATATTCTGTCAGTGTATCAGATGACTCACACTGGGTCTCCAAAGAAGGTCATCTTCTCCCTTGATGATTTTGAAATCATAGAGATTTCGAATGGTAAAGTCATAGCAAAAGGTGTTGTTGATCACACTTCGAAGGTATACATGTTTTCCCATTTTCTACCCTACTCAAACCCCTCTTATCTTATGATTCATGCTAATGAGGCAAGCAAGATTTGGCATGAAATATTTGGCCATATTAAATACAAGTATCTTTCTGATTTGAGTGAAAAATATATGGTCATAGGGTTACCAAAGATCAAGTTTTCTAAGGGAGTCTGTCAAGGTTGTATCCTAGGAAAACACCCAGAGCACAAATATAAGAGAGCTAGTCATGAGAGAACCTCTGCACCTCCTGATTTGATCCATAGTGACATTGCTGGTCCATTCCCTCATATGTCCATGAGTCAAGCCAAATATGCATTGACCTTCATAGATGACTTTTCTAGGTATTGTTGGGTTCACTTCCTAAAGCATAAGTATGAAGTTTTTTACCTCTTCAAAGTCTTTAACGCCTTGGTTGAAAACTAGTCTGGGAGGAAACTCAAGATCCTCAGATCTGAAAATGTTGGTGAGTATGTCAAGTATGATTTCATTAATTATTGTAAAGATGCAGGTATTCAGATGTAGCATTTGATCCCTTACACACCACAGCAAAATGGTGTTGCTGAGAGAAAGAATAGGTCACTGAAGGAGATGGCAACTTGCATGATGGAGGCTAAGAATTTTCCACCAAAGTTTTGGGCCGAGGCTATAAAATGTTCCTACATCCAAAATAGGGTGCCTCATAAGCAGCTTGATGGTATGACTCCTTTCGAAGCTTGGAGTGGAAACAAGCTAGATGTGACCCATTTTAGTATTTCTGGCTCAAAGGCTTGGGCTAGAATTCCAACTGAAAAGAGAAAGGCTTTGCAGCCCTAAATCCAAGAATGCCTATTTGTTGGGTATTATAAATATTCAAAAGGGTACAAGCTGATCAACTTGAGCACTAACAAATTTTTCATTGAAATAAGTGTTCAGTTCCAAGAAGAGCCTTTAGTAGCAGTTGAAGTTGGAGAGTCTTCTTCACCACCAGATCCATTGATTGTAAGTGAAGAGACTAATGAGTTTCTTGATTCTGATATGTCTGACAATGATGATTTAATTACAGATCCTAACAATCCTACAAGAGAAAAATGGGCAGCAAAGACCATTCATGCAGCTGGGGAACTAGCTGGAAATCCTAATGACTGTAGGAGGACTAGATCTCAATTTGAGACTACCCTTTGTGTGAAAGATCCCCTATTTGCTGAGAAGTGTTATCTGATGCTTGAATCAGACCCATATACATATGAATATGCAGCACATGATCCAATATGAAAAACAACCATGAAAGAAGAATTCATCTCGCTCCAGAAGAACAACACTTGAAAACTGGTTGATCTTCCCCTAGGGAGGAAGCTAGTTCAATGTAAGTGGGTTTTCAAGACTAAGTTTACTGCTGATGGTTCACCTTTGAAATATAAGGAAAGATTTGTAGCCAAGGGATACTCACAAGTACATGGTATTGAATACAATGAAACCTTTTCACCAATGGCAAAGATGGACTCCATAAGGCTAACTTTAGCCATTGCAGCTTCGAAGCAGTGGGCGGTACATCACATGGATGTGAAGTGTGCTTTCCTAAATGGAGATATCACTAAGGAGATTTACATGCAGTAACCTGAATGGTTTCTTTCTAATCCATATTTAGTGTGCAGGTTAAAGAAATCATTGTATGGGCTCAAGCAAGCCCCCAGGGCTTGGTATGCCAAGATTGATGGATTTTTGCTATCACTGAGTTTTGTTCGATGAAAGTCTGATCCTAATGTCTATTTGAAGCTGATTCATGGTTCTTTGATGATTATTTTCTTTTATGTGGATTACCTTCTGATTATAGGAAGTTCAAATAAAGATATTGCCTCCTTGAAGGATGCAATGAACCATGCATTTTCTATGACAGATTTGGGATTGCTGAGCTAATTCTTGGGTCTTGAAATTTATCAATCCCAACATGGAATCAATGTAAATAAGTCCAAGTATGCCTTATATTTTCTGAACAAGTTCAACATGAAATATTGCAAGCCAAGGAAGACTCCCTTCCTTTCAGGAGTTAAGCTTGAAGAAGCAGGTTCTTCTCCTATGGTAAATAATACAATGTATAGGCAGTTGATTGGGTGTTTGCTTTATCTTACACACACTCGACCTGAATTATATTATGCAGTTAGTGTGGCTTCAAGATACATGGATCAGCCTCATGAGATCCACTAGAGGGCATCCAAAAGGATCCTAAACTTTGTTCAAGGAACAAGAACTCATGGGATCTTCTACAAAGCAAAATCTGATCTTGATTTGATTGGGTTTACTGACAGTGATTGGGCAGGTGACAACACAGATTGAAAGTCTACATCAGGATATGTGTTCATGCTTGCAGAAGGACCAATCAGCTGGTCAAGAAAGAAGTAGAGTGCCATAGCACTCTCATCTACAGAAGCAGAGTATAGAGGAGTTGTAAATGCAACAACTCAATGTTTGTGGTTGGAGGGGATACTTGGAGAATGTGGCTTCGAATCAGAGTTTTCAACTATTATCTACTGTGATAATCAGAGCACCATTCTAATCTACAATGATCCAGTTCAGAGACAATGAACCAAGCACATTGAGATCCATATGCACTACATCAGACAGCTTGTGCATGATGGCACCATTCATCTACTCTTCTGTGCATATTCAGAACAAATAGTAGACATCTTCACCAAATTTTTTTGTGAGAAGACATTCACAAATCTAAAATAACTTCTAGGGATTGTTGATCATGCTGTGAATCATGATTGATGACAAGATTTCCAAATTTTGTTTTCCTGTCCATGTTTAAGGGAGGATTTTCCCACTGGGTTTTTGCCTCTTTCCTTGGTTGTATGGACAAGCAATATGTAAAGGGTGACTAAGCCTTGTTTATAGTCCCTATAGTTTTCTGATATTTACTCATAAAGTAAGGCTTAAGGGGGGGTGTTAGAATAATCAACCCATAGTTACCTATCTTAGACATTAATTTAATCAATTTTTTCTTATTACCTAGTTTCCTAGATTCCACTCTATGCTAGTTTCCTTCTACATGTCCTAGAAGTAAACACATGCTAAAACTGAGTCATGGAGTGCTTGGGAAAAATCCTAGAAACCCATTTTAGCATGTTTTCTTTATTCCAGATTCTCCAAAGCGCATATCTGCTTTTTCTGTAAAGATGCCTTGTTTTATTTCTGATTTAAGGCAAAGGAAAAGCTAGAATAGTGGTAACTGCCTTGTTTTTTTCCCACATCATCCTCCCTCCTTTCTCCAAATAAAATCATGTATGAGTTATCTTTCCATCCCTCTTTAGGTTTCCCAATTTATTTATCCAATTCGTGAGCATATACCTAGATTTGGAAACTACTTTATGCACCAATGGGGGATTTGACTAGTTTTGGTAAGCCTTCTTTTTTACTATTTTGAATGGAATATTTATGCATTCGAATATCTCATGTAATTATATATTATAGCATCCTATTACTTCACAAAGTTGGCTATTGTACACTTACTCAATACATATTAGTGTTATGCTCCAATTTCAATCTCCTTTGGTGTTAATTTTGCATGTTTGATTAGCAATTTTGTGAGTGTAATTGTTCTATCTCTTGGGTTCAATTTCCACAATCATGTCCATGGGATCACCAACCCACAAATGACCACAAAATGGGTTATTTGGTCCATCTAATGTTCCAAATCCCATCTCATGGCTCCAATGCCCAAACTGTTATGGCTTCCTTGCCAAACTATTATGTCCTTATTTCCATGTCATCAACAACCATCAACAACCACAATATTTTTCATTAATGGCTTGAGATAAATTATAACCGTGCTCAACAAAATACCCCTTTGTCATTGATGGCAACAGCTATTCAAATACTCTCCCACTTTGACATTAATGATAAAGGGTTAATTAAAAGCTTCACAATTCCAAAAAGTTACTTTTTTGAAAACTGTTACCAATTATTGAAATACTGAGAGGGGGGTGAATCGGTATTTGCACAATAATAAATTTTTAATCAAAAGCAATTTGTTGATCACCAATCACATCATAACATCAATGTGTATGAAAATAACAGGCTGCATAGTACACAATATTTTTTGACTTCGAAACCTGAAAGTCCTAGGGGTAAAACCACAAAATCCTTTTTAATAATAGTTTTCCAGAAATAAATGGAAGGAGGAAACAACCCCCTTATTACAATGACTTCAATTTCCAGCTACAACTAGAAGGAGGCTACAACATCCTAATTTATAGGCTATAACCTAAAGGAAGTTGCAACTCCCTAGTTCTCTGGATTCAACAAGAAGGAGGTTACAACGTCCTTTCCTTGCTCTGTCCTGCTAGCCAGATAAGAAAGAGATTACCGAACATGTGAAAATTGCAAACCAAACTCTGAATCTGTTGATGATAACCTCTACACTCTGATCAATGCCAAATCATCCTTGTATACTAACAAGTCATTTTACTGCCATACACTGCTCATGTACATCATTGTATGCCTCATCATGCATAATTACTTAACAAGTAATTTTTTTATGCTTTCACTGAACATAAGGCATGCATCGTCATGCATCATCATCATAGGTATGCGTCATCGTCATATGGTATGCATCCTCATCATCTCAGTGTGCACCATGTATGCAACATCAACATCAAGTATACATCATAGTGCATAGGAGAGCATCATCACACCATGGTATGCATCTACATCATATTGTATAGGAGTGCATCAACACTAGTACAAAATGAGAAATTAATGACTAAAAAAATGAATAAAATCGGGCTATAAATGACTATTTTTTAGTCGATGACTAATAGTAGCTAATTTCCACTATCTTATAGCTAGTCATATTTCACTTAGTCATTAATAGCTTGACTTATTAGTCATTGATTTAGTCATTGATAGTCAATGATTAGTCATTGTTTTAGTCATTGATAGTCAATTATTTAGTCATTGATTTAGTCACGAATTTAGTCATTGATTTAGTAACTGATTGCAGCAATTAATGACCAAATATACGACTAAATAAACTACTAGATGATAACATATTAATGACTAAGCTAAATACGACTAAACGTTAGTCATGCTATAAGATACAAGAAATTAGCTACTAATAGTCGTATATATGCGAATTTAGTCGTTTTCGTAGTCACAAATTTATGATAGGGTACGGAGGAATCGAACCACCAACCTCCTACCTATAATTAGGTAGGTTCTCTAACATTGATCTAGCACCCTTTAAGAAGTTGTTATTGCTTGATAATGATGATATTCAAACAAATTTTGCATCATTCAAGCATACAAAGTCATGATTATCAAGTTACTATAGATACATAATAGCTTACCCTATACTAGTCCTTCAAGTCATTTGTGCACTTAATAAATGCATTTGAAATACTTGAAGGACTATTACAAGGTAAGACATTATGTATCTATAGTAACTTTATAATAATTATTTTGTATGTTAATTAATCACATTTTACACAAACAAATATTTTCAATGATAACCAATCCAAGCATTAGTGTGTTCGACAATCCAATATCCCCCTTGAGTAAACAATTTAATTGCAATGTTATATCTACTCTCCATGCAATGATCAAGTTTTTAAACTTCCAAGCTATCCCCAACAATGTATTTCAACCAAAATCAAACATATACAAAAAGTATATAAGAATACTCGCAGAAAATATTGGCATGCTTTTTTAATTTGAGTGCCCCTCTAAGTAAGATTTCTTAAAATCAAATGATACTAACATAACTATTTTTAGATCCAACATATATAACAAAAAAATGTGGAATAAATACTTCAAAGAAGACAAGGGGAAGATATTGGACTGCTTGTACTATTTTAGTGCCACTATAAGCAATATTTCTTGCAATGAAAGGATATGAATAAGATTGATTTCATCTCACAGCCAAAAATGTTTTCATAAGATCATAACCATCAATGTTATGAAGTTTTTGTGGAGAGTGATTTTCCCATATAAAGGGATTGATGTCACAATTAACTATAGGAACAAAGGTAAGTACATCCAAGGTCAAGAGATTCCATGCCCAAAAATGTCTTGAATTAACCCCACAACCATTTCCCAACCAAAGTTATGTTGGCAAAGGAAATGCACCATTCACAATGAAAACATAGGATTGTATTTTATGCCAAAAACATTTTGCAATAATGTGTTGGTTGGTTGAAGAATTTCTTTAAACACATTGACTGGTTGCATGGGAGGATAGATTCTTAATCAATACATGCAAATTTTCTTCCTCTGCGAGATCACTTGCTTGCTGGGTTGTATTGTAGGCATAATGCGCTACGATTTCTCCCCATGAAATCAATTTCTTAATGGTTTACTTGAATAAATTATGGCAATGATTTTACCCCATGAAAATATCTTTCTCATACAAGAAAACACACGGTCATTAATGCCCAAGAATAAAACTTATGGATGAATTTATTCGAGCAAGAAAAGCCATGAACTTAGCATATTCTTGGCCTAATATGAACCCAAAACTTGTTATAAAACATTCCAAATTAATGCAACAACAATTATAATATTGTTTTGTACAAATCAAATCAAATTTTCAAAGTGGTACAAGAAACACTTAATATGTTCCATTACCAATTGGTTTACTAATTAGAAGTCCTTCTTCATAGACCTTCCTCATGAAACCATAAACACTTGCAAAAGTAATGTGTTACAAAAAATAACTCATTACTAACCATCATACAAACATAAAATCCAACAGTAGTGAAGTAGAAGGACAACATTCTGAAAAAGTCAAGGAGCTGTCCAAGTCTATACATATCTCTACTGAGAACCTGTTCTCCATTTCCATCGGGCTACTTTACCCTCAAACAAATCAATATGGTTTAGTCCAACATCTTGTCCCTTCCCAACCTGTTGCAATGTCAAATTTACAGGTTCATTCTTAACAAAGGAAAATGTGCATAAATGGAAAGGAAAACAATAAAATATTACAGATAAATAGCTACCTGAATGTATTCATGATGAGTGATGTTTCCCTGTCGTAAAGTCAAATTGAACCCTGCATATTGCATGATGTGTTAGTAACCAGTAACACATATTTAACATGCATATTTTTGCTAGACTGCCTATTTTACATGTATGCATTTTCTTGCAAACTCCAATACAACATTTTGCTAGCACCAGTGTATTTCCTCCAATCCTTGGCAAAAGATGTCCAGTGGTAACTACTAACAACCCATTTTTATCAAAGCATGGGATCAATTAATTTCTTGCAGATAATTATTGTAGAATTCATTGTGACATCAGAATTTGAAGCTTGATCCTCTCAATGTCCATATATTAATGAACAATGTTGTTTGATTTGTCTTGAACTATTTATTTATTGTGTATAATTTTGGAATTGTTTCATTATTTTCTCCCCATTTTTAAGAAGTGCTGGACAGCTCTTGTATTTCTAATTTCTTTTGTACATGTTAGCTCCATGTATAGAATGGAAGGCTTAAAAGGAACAAATATTTCCACTAGTTCATATAAGAAAATCTATATAGGACTACAAAAATAATGTTTTAGCTAAATGCTACAGATTCATGTGAAGTGAGGAATATGTTTCATTGAAACATCTCTATGTATGTGACATCAAAACCATGAAGCTCTACTCCCAATGTCCTTATAAATGAGAATAGTGCTGGTTGATTTGCCTTGAAATACTTCTTTAATGTGTTTAGATTTGGAATTGCTTTATTATTTTCTCCTCTTTTTTAAGAACTGTGAAACAGTTCTTGTATTTCTACTTTCTCTAGTAGATGCTTTGCTAGTTCCATGTAGACAGTGGAAGGCTTACAAAGTGACAGGGAATAAATATTACCATTGGTCCATATTTTTAGTGAGTGTATCACTGACAATCGCAGCAGCAAATCTGGGCACCTGTTCAATAGCACCGTAGAACATAGACAGGGTGCATCACAGTTCTCAAGGAGGAGGCACATCACTCAGTTATAGAGAGAGAGAGGGAGCATGCATGCACCTGCCAACAAGCATTAGATGAGGCATGTTACACCATCAAATAATCTTAGAGGCATGTTCCAATGCCACCAGTGGAACATAGATAGGAATCACCATAAATTAAAATTTAGTTTGGTTTTATTTTTAGGAAATTCTATTTCTAAGTTTGACTTGGGATAAAGAAAATTATTTTTCTGAGTTTGACTTAGGATCAAGTAAATTATATTTATGAGTTTCACTCACATGCAAATCTACTTTTGTAAACCCTATTATTCCCTTCTCAGATCTATAAGAGAGAGGGTGGGGGTATGGATTCATTCATCGAGTCTTGACTCTAGCAGCTAGCAGTTTAGGGGTATTTCCTTGTAGCATATTTTTTCATGTTCAGAATTAATAAAAGCAATGACAATTTCTAGCAGTCGTCTATTGAATTATGTTTATTGTTTTCTACAGCATGTGTTCACAGATTCTAGCATTTATTAGAGAGCTATTTTGATATGTTCTTAGTTCTTCTATTTTTTTGGTTTTCTATAGGAATTGTATTACAGTGCATAATCTATTTACCATGAGTTCAAAAAAATTTACAGACTCCATATAAGAAAATATATATGGAGCTGTACTTGAACAACAAATATAAGGTTATGGCTACATGTTGCAGGTTCATATGAATTGCAAAGAGAGAAAGAGCAGTTAAGAACAGGAAGTCACTCAAAATGTACTAAATGCTTGAAAGACTATACAAACCTGTTGGTGAACTGCTACCAATATTTGTGCATCCACATGTCGAATCTCACTTCAGATCTTTTGCATCATAGGATCTACACCTGATAAAGATGCTTCTGCAATTTACAAGACAACAACTTTAGAGATAAGTTTATGAAATAGGCTTATCACAATCACAATAAACCACATTTTGGTATTATGTATTTAGATATCTATTCCATGTCTACTTTCACGAATGGCCAATAATAATGTTTTGACTACTCACATATGAGGTCTACTACAAGAAATTGACTCTCTTGATCATTTTTTTATTAAGATCTAAAAAAACAACAAAATAATGGACAAGGTCCTCTTATGACTTTAACAAATCTGTAAAGAGTTAAGACATTTCTACGAATTGTGTTAGGGACAGGAAAATTACAAAGATACGATAAGAGAAAGCTTGTGAACTCTATGTAATAATATCTAGTGTGATGAATGTAATATGAATTTTGTATGGAACAATTTAACTCTTGAATATAAAATTGTTTGCAAAGTCCATATAATATACAATTCAATTCTTGCTAGCTCCATATAATATACAATCATGGACTGTGTATCCTTTGAAGTCTACATTCATTACATTGCATTTGGGAAAAAAATAAGATTCAAAATTTCTTATATAAGCTTTACATTTAAAGATTCCCCTTGTGATAGTAAAGCTTCTGGACACGGAACTATAACTTTCTCATTGTAAGGAAAATTTGTGAGATGTGAAGTCTTATTGTTGCCTTGATTTGGTGGAAGAGCATGCCCAAAAACTAGGAAATTGTCTTCATGTAAACAAACAAGATAGTAAAATAATTAGAAATGTTTCCATATTGACAACATTTCAATATGATGTGCATTTGAATTCAATTATTTACCCAATATTTACTCACATGAGATGCCTGATGTACCCAAATTACTCTGCTGCAATGTTGCACACTGTGGTTCTTTTGTAGGTGAATAATGGAAATTATTTCAATATGATGTGCATTTGACTTCAATTATGTACCCAATATTTACTCACCTAAGACGCCTAATGTACCCAAATTATTCTGCTGCAGTGTTACACATTGTGGTTCTTTTGTAGATGAATAATGGTGATTCTGGTCAGAAACTGAGGCCAACTTCCCCTGAAATATTGATGTGGTAGTACCAGAATCCTTGTTTATATTTTTTTCTGGTAAATTCAAATTAGGTAGCACAGTCAATGCATTTGTTGCATTTAAAAAATGAATCTTCTCATTTGGTGGAGGACATGAGGAAGTATCAATAGGAGGACTACATATTGAAAAGTGAAAGTGGGAAGTATCAGCCGAAAATCCATCAGTATCAGCTCATTTTATTTTTTCTCCCAAAAGAATAAAAACCATTCTAGATAATCGTGTTGGAGATGAGCCCTCTCTATTTATTTCTTCATCAGAATCAAGAAGGGAAAGGTTTAGATCATTTTTAAAAATACCTTCCACCTTAAGCCCTAAACTTTGTGGAGTTTTTAAGCTAAGTTTCAACCACTGGTTTTGATATTCTTCAGTTTCAGTTTGTCCAGAAACAAATTTTACCTTTTCCCAGTAAAACTTGACCATAATTCATTTTTCTCATTAATATTTGAAGAACCTTCCCTAAGGTCATAAGGTGCTTTTACCGGTCCAGTATCACAAAGATACAGATTCTGGACACAGTGATTTGCATAAGGAGAACTTGATGTGCTCTTCCTGCATCCTTTCATGGGTGAAACTATCTTAGATTTGGTGCTAATTGTTCCATACAGACCAAACTAAGAATCGTTACATGGAATTCCCTTACAAACATAACATGAACATGAAGATGGTCTTGCATGACACCCATGTACATCAACAATAATTTATCCTCCTGAGCGAAGCACCTTCATCAGACTCACTTGAATAATGTATGTGCTTCCTCTTCCTGCTATTACAAGAATGGATATTACAACAACAAGTTAAGTTTCGCAAGCAACATTGGGAATAAGTTAATAACTATGTTCAGTGACATAAGTGCTTCTTCTTTCAGTACATGCATGTGATTTGCAGGACAAATTCCACTTTTCCTTTTGTTTGATACTTCCTTGGTGCCACAATCATACTTTGAATTTAAATGACATTTCCTCCAACACCTATCAAGGGATCTAGAGTGTCATTTTCCACTGCTACTTCTTGATGTTGTCCTACACCTGCTTCTTCTCCTCCTAATCCTGCTTCTTTAGCTATGCCTCCTTTTTGTGCTTCTATGTCTCCTGAAATTGACTAGATCTGAGATTTCTTCTCTACACCTACTCCATCCTTTGGGGTAAGAATCAGTTTTACTTGCCCTGTGATATTCACTCCTTTTCTCATGTCTATGATTCATGGAGCCTAACCTGTTGCAACCAATTCTCCTCTCATCCTCACTACAATCCATATAATCCCTACTTAGTATTTGACAATTGGTTCTTTCATCATTTCTATGAACCTTGTAACTCATACCCGATGTCATAACCCCAAAAATTTTGAAAAATTTAATTTTTTTAAAATAACATAAATTCTCATTTAATGCAGTCATTAACTATTTGATTAATTTTATGTTACTAGAGATGTAACTGAATGATCATTTGACTATACTTCACTTTAAAGAGTAGTTTATTTTTAGTTACTGATTGTTTTTCTGTTTGCGACACAAGGTGGGTTTGTCATGAAGGACTGGGCTTACTTAGCTTTCGAGCTAATGCAGCGGTTTTCTTCTATTTCAGGTAAACAGGTAAGATGTACCAGTTGCAGTTGACAAGTCTCAAAAGTTTACAATATGATTTGCTGTAAATAACTTATTTAGTGAAAGTACATGCATGCTAGACAGATTTACCATGCTTCTGACGGTAAAACTTTTACTCAGTTTCCTTTGAGACCTAAAGCTAGAAAAAAATGGAGTTCTTCACATAGAGATGGCAGTTAACTTTTCTATACAGAAACATAGGGTTTAACAAGTCTACAGAGTATGAAACCATAAAATTTTCTTACTAAAGGTAAAAGTAAGAATGTAATAATTATTTCTTTAATAAACAAATAGCATAGTAGAAAATTACAACATCAAAGGTTTATTTTTTTATTATTCATTGTTACTGTAACATGCCATGTTAGATTGCATCACATTCTTATTTACGACTGTAGTTGTAAATGATAAGATATTACAAGTATCGATCTATAATTTTCTTACTTTAAGCATGTACAGTTTTATTGTTTGATACACGTCTTTTCTTAATAGTTTAAGGGTTTGCACTGCTTTGGAATGCTACCCTATTTCCAAAATTGACATTTGGATAGAAACCAATTCACTTCTAGAATCAGTTCTAGGATTATTCTATTTAACCCCTTTATGAGTTTTCAAGACTATTCTATCAAACAAGAAGGTTAAGTATAACCAAGCTACCTATCAATCATTAATTTATAACATCTTTCATAAATGTTTTGAGCCTAGAAAGTGACAAAAGGCTAATTGTCACTACCAGGATTCTAAGACTAATAAAAAGGTTTTTAATCAAGTATCAATAATATGAAATATAGTAAACCAAAATCAAATTGATGAATAACATAAATTAACTTACCCCTAAATATAGACTCACCTTCATTTGAAGACTAAGCAAGTGGCATTATAGTTGTGAGTTTAACAACAACTATGCCCTAACCATAATCCAATGCTTTTATAACTCTTTACCACTCACACAAATCTCTATACCTATGCATACGAGACTAATATAATGAGTAATATCTATAGTGCAAGGTTTTACAAACATAAACTAACGTTATATGGTTGAAATCATATTGCAGGTAATACTATGGTATAAAACACATTATGGGATCTCCACGCGATGATTTGGTTTGAAGATCAGTCAAAGGAAAGGTCGTTGAACTTTAGAACTTTACCCATTGCATGGAAAGTATTTTAGGTATTACGTGGTCGCATTTCATCCATGCATTGGCGTTATATAACTATTGACTCAACCCTACTTATCATTTCTCCTTTGACCTCGGGCCTTTGGCCGCCTTGCAAACCCTCCTGGTCCATTTGGCTGTTGCGTTGATTGCTGTCAGTCCTCCTACTGCTCCAGCTCTTCGTGAGCTCGGCTACTGCATTGTGTGGGAGATTAGGGTGCTGAATGACTCGCTGCTTGTCCCTACGATACCTCTGTTGTTTTAACTTGGGCTCTGGTCTGACAGTCCTTACCCTTCGTCATCCCCATGAGAGTGAATCCTCCTTCAAAGTATCGTGGCTTATACTATCTGTAGACGGTGGGTTATTTGCCAGGAAAGAGATTTCAGTTGTAGGGTTTGACCTGTCCATTGAATTGCCGGGGTTTCTTTTGCTGTCAGTGGTTGCGAGTTTAACAACGTCACCCCTTTTGCCATCGATAGGTAGGTTCCTTGCTCCAACTGGTCGCGGCATCACTGTGTGGAAAATTCTACTGCTAAGGTAACCAGGTGTAAATGTTTTCTTTAAAGCTGAGTTAAGATTAATGTTATTACGAATCTTTTGCATTAATAAAATAACTAATAGTCGGCTGAAAAACTGTTTTGCAGGTATACCTGTTACCCTCCTCTGCATACAAAAGGAATGAGGGTTACGGCAACACAGGTCACGGTAAGCCCAGGTCTCTCCATGGCTTGTCCATTGTGTGTGAATCCTTAAGGGATTGCGATGGGTTGCTCGTTGCGGCCCTTATCAACCCTCATGGTTTTTGGTTGTTTGTTTTTATGTTAAGCAAATCATGGGTTAATACCCCAGCTCTTACGCAGAGCTCTCCGGCTTCGACCACGAGTGTAAGATCTTGTTTGTAATTATTAATGTGTTTATAAAAACTTGAACAGGCTGTAAGCCTTCCTGCATAATTTTCTTTGCACTGCTGTGAGTTAATATTACGGCTCTGGTTTTTATTTACAGTCAGTACATTGGTGTATTTTGTAAAGATTTGGGTATTTACCCTCGGTTATTATACCCGTAAATAGTTACTAGAATCCTTATACTATTTAAGTTTTGAATGCTTATTATGTTTTAATTTTATTCTTATAAACGTATCTCTGAGTATAATACTGTTAGATTTATCATTAGTTGATTTACTTATGAATAAAAATAGATTTTATAGGGTTTAACCCTAAATTGCAATGAAGGATAATAATTACTGTTCTTATTTCTTTTAATGTTAAAGATTAAATTAAGAAGGAAGCTGTAACATTAGGGTTACTGATTAAGTTTAAGGTATGCAGTTAAGCTCGACTGTAGAGCATTCTGTCCTTCTGTCTTTTCTTCCTGCACAGATAAACTCTTGATTGAAAACGGAAAAGAGGTGTTATTATCTTGTTTATAATTTAATCTTCTTATTAATAAGAAAATGTAAATGCTGTATTGTTTATACCCTGATAATAATATAGGGTTTTAAATTCTTCTTTTTGCAATTAACTGAGTATTGTCGGTAGACTTATACTATAGCTCAAATAATTATAAGATTTACTTTCAGAAATAAAATGCTACCTATGTTAATAGTAATATTATTCTTATATTACATAAAAGTTTACTGTTACATAACTATTTAACTCTCTATGAATACTATAGATTTTATTTTAATATTCTTAGTTTATTTTTCGTAAGTTTATTGAGCATAGTACTTGTTAATTAATTCTATTTTCTTTTGTAAATAAATTGTTTTTCTTAGTTATAATATGTATTTGTATACATACACAGACTTTAAATTAACTCTAACTAGGGTTTACTTTATAAGTACAACATTATCATTTATCCATATCTGAATAAATGAAATAATAGCTCTGTTTATTATTTGAACTCTGTCTTAAGAAGGAAATAATAAAATGAAAAACATTACGGACATTCATAGCCTCCAGTCCAGAATAGTTGACAGTAGTATCTAATATTATATAACTAATTCCTATTCTGCGTTTATTCTTAACAAATGAAGTCATCCGAATACAAGGAAGGAAACTATATAGTAAAACAGTAAGAATCCTAGTATAACTTCTACTATCTATCTTTTACAGTAAAATTTACTGGAAACAAAAATACAGTACGAGGAAGTAGTTTTTATGACTATAGGAAAATAACTTATGAATTTTTGAGACACTTATAGTTACTGAAAGTAACTAAATAAGAATCTCGGTTCAGAAGGATACTACTTCCCAATACCAAGATACTGTGCTGGAGTACGGTCTCTTAAACCCAGATGTGGAAAAACACAGTAATTCTTTAACTCAGCAACAGATTAACTACTGGTAACCTGAGATACTCACATTACTAACTAACTAACTCTTCAATCATATAATATAAACATAACATGCATCCATTCATACTCATTAAACATAAAGAGATAAGTGACATAACCTGTTTAAACTGGAACAACAACAGCAATGGGAGTTCGTTCCTCCCTACCAACTCCTGGAGAGCGCTCAGATAGCGACTCCTCAGGACTCCTGAGCTTTCTCTGGTCTCCCTGGCTAGAACTAGGTGCAGCAAAGTCAGATACCAGTCTTCAAACTCAGTATTAACTCAGAACTATCAGTCAGTCCTCTCAGCCCAAAAGTTGTAATGAAATCAAGTTACTGCAGCAATCCTCTTATAAACAACTTCCTTACTGTATTTCCCTCTTCCTCAATGAATTTCCTGAATAACATTCACCTGAATGAATTCTCTCTGGAAAAATATCTAAGCAGCCTCAGCTCTCTTCATTGAGTACTTTTAAAAGATTGCCTAGGTCTTTTTTGGGTTAACTGTCATTTAATGAGCCACGTGCTCTGATCCCACTTTCTTGGGGGATCATCACCCCAAATGTAGGGAAGTTGCCACCTGCAACTTAGGAAGTGTTTGAGGGTGTTGCCACTTATCTTTTTCCTTCCACCTAGTTCCATCCACCAGTTTGACCAGTAACCTCTTTTTAACAGCTCTCCCATGATGTTGTCTCCATAATTTATTTATTAATAATAAAAATATTCTGAATTACATTCCAATTCTGTTGACTCTGCTGAGTCATCAATTTCCTACTTAGCATTAAATTTAATATAATGTCTCAGGAATATAATTAAAACCATTTACATAATTTTACAAAATTGGGGTATGTGACACTCGACCTGTGTTTTTCAGGTTTCTCACTATCTCTTGTGTGTCTCTTCTATACAGATAGCTATTATTATGGATGCATCCTCTATATTCCCTAACTTCATATGTAATTTTGCAATTTGTACCATCCTTATCATGCACAGTGTCTTCACATTTGCAATTCTCACATGGAAAATATACACTTAGTTCCATTTGTGTATTGAACCAATGGATTGAATCGATTTAAAAACCAAAAGTACTCAAACCAAACGTTTAATCTTTGAAACCACCTCTTACACGTTTCAAATATTTCAAATATTTATGTTGTCTCTCTCTAAACTGGGTCTAGGTTTATGGTGTGATTGTTATATTATCCATGATATCCTCATGTATATGATGTTGATGATGGTTCTCCAACCCATCTCTCAAGCCAGTTTTGTTCTGGTCCAGGTGTGACCCTCGACTAATTCTGGTTCTAGTTTTCATAACCTTGCTCTTTACATCACTATACTCAACAATTGCATAGGTGGATGGAAGAATCCAATTGAATAGTGAATACAAGTTACAGTTCTAGATTTTAACACCAATAATGAGGTCCTACCAGAATTAAAGATATGATAAACAACCAATCAAACCAAGACAAAAACACATTTCCCAAATCAGCGAAAAAAGTAAATTAACAAAATTTTAATTATTGGAATATTTGAACAAAACCTTAATCAGGTCTGCTGTACAACAATGACCGCATATACCTGAGTGCAAGATTTCAAATTTCTTTGGACAACAGTAGGTGTATATTTTGGGAATGCTGGAACTTGTAATAAACTTTAAAAAAACAAAAGTCAGCTTTAAAAGAAAAAAAATGAAGGAAGAATGAACAAATCAAGAGCATATGTTACCATATTCTGGGCAAATTTCCACAAGCTAACATCGTATAGATAATTTACAAGAATGAATATTGCTATAATGACATATTTTTTACTACATTCCACAAGCTCACTAGTTCATTTTCATTTGATATTGTATGTTTGTATAGAACCTACACAAGTAAGGTGGATAACTGATCTGTCTTAACACCTTTGTTTCTATAAGCAAGAATGACATCCATTATTCACACTGCCAAAAATGTGGGTTTGAATTTGAATGGAACATGGTTTGTTCAGCACACTTTCTTTCATTTGAATTGAACATCATTTGCTTATCACACTTCAACACAGAATTATGGACATAAACAAAGTATTTCATAGCAACATGCTATATATTAACATTAACACAACTAAGAAGTGAAGAACTAACCTGACCAATTTGAATGAGAGAAACTAGGACAATTTTTTTGTATGCTTCCACAGTTATTGCAATTAAATTTGTTGCTGGGGCTGTAATTGCCTGCACCAAAAATAACATGATTGGAAAATCCAATAATCCTACAATAGTTCTAAAAAATGGGGAAGCAGAAAACAAGCAGCAGAACCAACTTAAGAGCATGTTACCCACTCACATGTTGAAAAAATTATAGGGCTTTGTTAAAGTGTTTCAATCCAATAAAAACCATTCCCCTGCATTATATTAGCAGAACAAATGTTAAAATTTAACAGAACAAAATATCCATTTCCTAATAATAAATAACAGAACATTTAATTTCAATAGAAGAGGAATTCATTTTTTTCTATAGTGCCTGACTCTTTTGACAAAATGTATCTTAACTATACCCTATACCTATTACCACATACCCAAAGACTAGAGATCCTTACTAGATACTCTATACTCATAGCTGACACATAGTCTACCCTTGAACCCATGCTACCCTTCTCATAATCAAATGAATTTAAACCTTTATGGGATTCTAGGGAAAAAATTTCCCATGATAGCCAAATTATCCAAAATTGATGTATATAAATGCATAAATGTTTCTAAGACTCTTCCTAATTACAAAATCTCCCCTTAAGGGTTTTCTTAAACCTTGTGGAACTTGAAAATGTTTCATGGATCCTTAATTGGTTTTGGTAGTGTTAATAAATTCTACATTAGTAATAAGCCAATGATAGACTGTGAGCAATCAATGTCCTCATGGAGCAGTATTGTAACTCGACTATTTCATGTCCCAACTGTATGATTTAATTGTTTTGTAATTCCACATACTCATTTCTGCATTGTTGAACTCCAAGCAATGTGTTTATTAAGTAATTTTTGTAACAACAGCAACAACGAAGCAATAAGCAAAGCAACAAGTTTTACCTTTGATAGGGATGTACGATCAGGCTATCAATGATTCCCAAAAAATACTGGCAGATGCTATTGCCTATCGAAATGAAGCCAATGCAGCAGCAAAAAGGAGTACATAGGTAATTGATTTTATATTCAATTAATTCTTATTTAACCAATATGTTTGTGAAGAATTCCTCAGCTACTATGTTTTTAAACTCAAAATATTACTTTCAATTTCAATGGATGTTTCAGTAAGTAATAGATAAGTTTGATACCCAATTATCAATTATTGCAGGAAATGGAAATTGAAAGATCATATCAAGAAGAGTTGACAAAGGAACTTGAAGGCATTCCATATTCTGCATTGTTGTCAGGAAAGGAAATACAAGAATCACTTGAATATTCTGAAGATGAGGAGAAGGATGTAGATGACTTGAAGGCTTCGACCACAGGCTTTGGACCAGACAAGGATGCAAATGACTTGAAGGCTACGTCACAGATTATGATGTCTTACAAAAAGAGAAAATTGTATGAAGCCATGCAGGTATTGTGTTTATTCTTGGCTTCTTATGTAAATAGGCGTCATGATATTTGATCGGCTATAGAAACTATGACAAATTTGTTTTTGTCAGACAAGACTTTTAACCAAACAAGAAATAAAACCTTTTGAGGTCTGGAGGTCAAACTGCAGTCTTCAATCTTCTCTGATTGTTGCAACTTATCCCTCAATTGTTGATTGAGGTTAAATTATTATTGTATATTTATTCTTGGAGTCAAGAAAATCTTCTTGTGATATTTCTAGGAGAAATATATGTTCTTTGTGGTGTGTGATTTATGTATTGTTTCTTTGTATTTCTTGTAATACACAGAAAAATATGTTGTTAGCAATAGTATTCTAGGCTATAAGCCAAATACATATGTTATTTCATTGTCTGGTCTACATCTCAAGAAATATGGAACTTTCACCAAAAAAATATTATGTAGTGAGAACTCAAACCTCTGTTTTCTTCTTCTTATAAACATCTATGTACCCATGCTTTTCTAATTTAGGTGCAAAGAACTCCTCAAAATGATTACTCTGAACTTGTATCATTACAGAAATCTAGAAATTCACTAAAATCTAAATTAATTATATCTTAAAAAAGAAAGAAAATTCTAGAGATGGTAGAGTTGCAGCACCTATACACTCAAATTACAATATAGATGAAAGAAAAGCGAAGTGAACAGATATATTATGCATTCTCTTTAGTAGCATCAGCTAGAAAGACAACAAATTATACCACAGACAAGCACCAAAAGAATTTTCGATTCAGTCCATCTTCTGCAGCTAATAAATTAGTCCCTGCAACAGGATTCAAAAATTTAATGTAGTCTTGAGATGCTCTTTCAGATGAGAAAAAAATACCTTTGCATTCCTCAACGGATGACCACATTCCTCATATCATCGTGACATTTTCCAATGGGGTTGAATATATAATCGACGACTCTAAAAATGATTTCCATTTCATTCGCAAGATGATTCTAGAGAAGGGTTAGACACTAGAGACCCAACAAATGTTCAAGGAGGTCATCCAGTCATGGCCGATTGTTATCCTCGAAGAGGATCTTCATCGGATCAATAATCCCACGAAAGTAAGGGTTTAACTACTAGACTAGAATCTTTTGTTTTTGTTTTTATTTTTAACTATGTTTTGGTTGATTTGCAATGCCAAGGTATTGAATTCCTTACAATTTCTGTTCATTTTTTTTAAATCTTTTATTTATTTATAACTCCAAGAATTTGAATTCCTGACTAGCGTTGTTAAAATCTGTTTCGTAAAACAATTCAAATTCTGAGTTTTCTTTTTAAACATGAGCAGTTTTATTGATTACACTTAAGAAAGGTTACATATACTTCCACCTATTCCTGTGAAGTGAACAGATATATTATGCATTCTCTTTAGTAGCATCAGCTAGAAAGACAAAATATTGTACCACAAACAAGCACCAAAAGAATTTTCGATTCAGTCCATCTTCTGCAGCTAATAAATTATTCCTTACAACAGGATTCAAAACATTTAATGTATTCTTGAGATGCTCTTTCATATGAGCACAAAATACCTTTGCATTCCTCGACGAATGACCACATTCCTCGTATCATCATAGTCTTGATATGCTCTTTGAGATGAGCACAAAATACCTTTGCATTCCTCAACAGATGACCACATTCCTCATATCATCGTGACATTTTCCCTGCAACAACTTTCAAAACATTTAATGTAGTCTTGAGATGCTCTTTCAGATGACCAAAAAACACCTTTGCAAGGGAAACTGAGTGTTGCTGCGTGAATGCTTTGCAAACTGCAACCATGTGCATAACTACAGACATCCCTTATGACGATAGTGGTATACTTGAAAGAGTCAAGAACCTCATAAGGGCTTCAATGCCCTTTTTCTCAACAAATATTCTACAAGTTTCAGGATTTTCCATTACCCGATGCACAAACACCATGGCATGTGAAATGCATAATTGTAGAAAACGTTCATTAGTCATATTTTCAGAAAACAATCCACTAGTTCCAACACCTTCATTATGCTTCTATTCAGAATCAATATCCATAGGAACAGGACTATCCAATTTGTCTTTAGATTCTAACCCCATGTCATCCACTGAAGCAACTTTCTCAAGAATTTCAATGATAACATCTACACTAGGTCCCCTCAGAGAAGGGACATGGTGCATCAGCTCTTCCATCGAATTATCCAAATGAGAAACCCCTTCATTCAATGGTAGCAGATACTTTCATGATGTGAAGACATGTATATGAAACTGCAAAGCATTTCCTTCAGCCATTGCCTGCAATCCTGTATTGTTGAGACATAGTGCATCAAGACCACTATAGATGCAGCAAAGTGCTTTTGAGGAAGGGAGAAGTAAATCTTCTGATATACCATCCAAGAAGGCAGTTGTAAGACCTGCTGCATGCAACATTGAGAAACAAGTTGGATCTTTATGAATGAGTTCACTCATAAGTGTCACAGCTGAAGAGAATATGTCACCACCAAACTTATGGAAATGCTAGAATATTAACGATAGGCTTGATGGCAAGGTACTCTCCTCTTAGCCTGCAGGACTTGCTATGGCATACATTGTTGATCCCCATTCCTTGAGTATGGCATTGATAAGACACCTTCAAGAATATGGAATTTGGCCTTTATCATCATCATATGTTGAAGATGCAATACTACTTTCTGCAGACAACTCCACAACACTTGTAACCTCAAACTATAGTCTCTTAATAGTATTGTCTAGACCTCCAAGATATCTGAATAGAGTGACTGCTAGATTTCTGTCATCCATAAACTTTTGGAGAATCTTTACAGCAAAGATGACAAGATGTGTATGACAAGAATTGGTTTCTTTTAACAAAGGCAAAAGGGCAGGAATCAGTCCAGTTTCTCTCATAGGATTTGGCAAAGTCAAGGATGATGTTACATATGCCAGAAAAAAATATAAAGCCCCTTCTAATAATGCAACAGGATATGCTTCCATAGTAGACAATGACATGACAACCTTTTGCAGAAATCTCAATAAAATACATGATTCGCTGCATTGCTAACAATATTTGGAACATTTAACGCCCGACTCCTCTCATGAGATGCAGAAATTACCACAAACGGGTATCCTAAAGCCCACATAGCGGCTGATCTAATGTTATCTGGTATAAAGTTCTCAGATTGCAACACCTTCATCAAATCGGTCATAAACTCAGGATCATTTGAAAACAATGCCCCCAGTTCTTCATGGTTGTCACTTGATTGCATCAATACCGAAAAGGCCAAAAGTCCAATGCAGCTGAATTTTCTATGAGTGCTCAAAGAAGGAAATGCACGTGTATACCTGATTCAAGTCCATAAGGAAAACTTGATCTCACTGGGTATCTGATATTTATCAATTAACTCCTTTAGAAGAACCAGATCTTTTGGTTGTAAATGCAAATTAGGAATGTGTATTACTTGTAAACCTAACAGACTTTCAACATTTAAGTTTTCTGCATTGTCCGGACCACGTTCAGAATAAAATTAAAAATGTACACAAGTACAAAATGAGAAATTAATGACTAAAAAAATGACTAAAATCAGACTATAAACGACTATTTTTGAGTCGATGACTAATAGTAGCTAATTTCTACTATCTTATAGCTAGTCATATTTCACTTAGTCATTAATAGCTTGACTTATTAGTCATTGATATTCAATGATTTAGTCATTGATAGTCAATGATTTACTCAATTATTTAGTCATTGATTTAGTCACGGATTTAGTCATTGATTTAGTCACTGATTTAGTCACCGATTGCAATAATTAATGACCAAATATACGACTAAATAGACTACTATATGATAACATATTAATTACTAAGCTAAATACGACTAAGATACAGAAAATTAGCTACTAATAGTCGTATATATGTGAATTTAGTCGTTTTTGTAGTCACAAATTTATGATAGGGCACGGAGGAATCGAACCACCAACCTCCTACCTATAATTAGGCAGGAGCTCTACCATTGAGCTAGCACCCTTTAAGAAGTTGTTATTGCTTGACAATGATGATATTCAAACAAATTTATGATAGATAGCAATCTACAAACTACATAATTATTACTATTACCACTTACCAGTAACTAGTATTTATGATAAACTAATTTCTGAGAGCTATGTATAATTTTCCCTATCTGGCATATCCATTAATATTACCAGAGAGAACGGAATACCTCTATGATGGATGTGATACCAATTAAGTCAACCAATTTACAGAATATCTCTTGGTGTGCTTGAATATATAAGAAAAATATCATTATATAAAATCAAACAAAGTAAAAGTCAAATAAGGTAAGCAATATATTTGCTCTTTCAATTCATAATCTTCATTAGAAGAAAACATACTAGGGACTTCATATTTGTACTTTGAAAATCCATGTATCAAATTCATACCTTCCCATCATTTAGCAAGAAATCACACCCTGAATGTTTCTTCAAAATAAGCTGATTTTCATAGTCGAAAAGGAGTTCATTCTCTACTTTCTACACATAAATATCCAAAAAGACAACCAAAAAATGAAGGGAGTAATATTGAACTAAAATAGTCAAAACAATTTTGTTAATCTGTTACATGAGTGATTGAATTTGAGAAAATTGTTTGACAGCAAGTTATGCACTCACAAGAACTCTTACAAATGGAATCTTACCCCTATTAACTTTTTCTCACTGTATGCATGTAAATAATGACTAACTCTCTCTTTCTCAAGCTTCAAGCATTCTTCAGCCTATAGGAAGATACACATTTTGCTTTAGTTTATAGGTCGTTTCAACAAGTGTTTGTACATATAAATTTGCATGACAAAAACCAAATTTACGGAAGACCTTGAGCATATAATCTGGACATGAATTTTCCAAAATCCATGAAGCAGCCTTTCAAGAGTAGTATGTAGGCAGCAGCATTGTCTTCCAACATGGCTGATCCAAAGTCTGTCTCATAGTGATCCATGTTATCCATCCCAATCTCCACAAAGATGCCCAAAACATTTTTTAGTAGAGCACGATCTATTTGTTCTCCCTCACATTCTCAATTAATCTAAGACAATCAACATAACCAATATATATCTAAGGTTACAATTCATGTAAAACAAAAAAAATGTCTTTTCAACAAATAGAACTTACGGTTATTTGTAGATTGGATGAGATCAAGAACATACCAGTGAAATCACTGCATTTCTTACAGTAGTCTTCAATTCAAGCAAAGGTTATGGTTTTATAAAATTTGATGATCATCAGGCACAATGAAAATTTGAAGAAGCAGGAAAAGAATGGGGATCCAGCTCATATTATTATAGAATTTACTCAATTGCTGCAATTACACATTGCTACCTAATTTGACAATGAGTTTCCTGGTCAGCCAAGGGTAAAGAATCCATCTTCATGATTGTTGTTGACATAGCTGGTTTGTAACTTTGTTTTACGAACCAAATTATTGTTTTATGCTTGTGGCCATCAGGCAACCCAGTGATCGGGACGACCCATTAATTCCATATGTACTAGACTGAAGGCCAAGGAAGGTCGCATTAGAGGGAATTTAATGGGGAAGCATGTATATTTTGGGGCCTGAAATTTCACGTACTTAAATTTTATGTATTTTTTTGTTTTGTGAGTATTTACCAAATCTTGGTAATGAGTTTTCTGAGTGTATGAGTCCCTCTCAAATGATGGTCTTTCTAAGTCATTCCCATGTCCAAGTTTAATAACATTCTCAGAAGCTGTCATTAGAATACATTTACTGTGATTTCTTTCTTTTGGATTTCGTTATAGGCATCTTAACCAAGTATTTCATTTTTCTATAGGAGACATTTTAAGTTGTGGTTGACAGTTTTCTGAGATTTTTGAAACTCTGCAGTGTCTATGGGATTCTTAACTTAGCCATAAAGGTGTTCGGGTTATCAGATTGTTTATTATCATGTTTTTTCTCCTCGGTAACTTCATTGGTTGAACTATCTCAAAAACTCCTAAGAATTGAGATTATTGTCACAAACATTTTCAGGTTAGAGGTTTGTTTTTTCCTTAATGTTTTCTCTATATAAAGAAGTGGATATGTTTTTGTACCTAATCCTGCCATGGATTCAAAGGAACTGTTGCATCATCACCACATAGTACCTTTACAAGGATGGGCTTCAAATGCTTGCCTTCCAGTTTCCCTAAATTATGTAATAGATATAGTGGGTCCTTAGCAGGAAAATATTTGTGTACTCAATGGAATTGAAGGATTTTAATTGAACCAAAACCTATAAAAACAAAATAAACAAACTTGAGAAAGGATAAACCCCATTTTTCTTCTATTTCTGAAAATCAACAGCAATTTTTATCAAAGGTTATGATTTGGAGAGAAAAAGATGTGTAAATGCAGTTAGAAGAATCCCTGATAAATTATTTATCCCATATGAATTGTGTTTGGAAATTTCCTTAGTTGTAGGATTTGAACCTATGTCCAGGGGCTGGTCATAGGTTCAAATCCAGTCAACTTCCTCAGGGTCACCAGTCACTATTATGGCTGGAAGTGGGGAAGCCCTCCATCCAGATATTTCAAGGAAGAGCAGGGAATCCTAGGAGGTTTTCCTTAAGAACAAAACACCCATACAGTAAACTAAATATTTAATATGTGGCTTGAAGAAGATTTCTTGAAATATGGCATTTAAAGCAAATTCCAAAATTTGATTTCATTCATGCTGGTGTATTTCACACGAGTGAAATCTTGAATACAGTTTCTTTTTCCATGATTTGTTCTTTCTAATTCTCTGACATTTTCCATCATTAAACCATTTGCGGGCTTGCCACTGATTGACCTTATGAGTTGAGATCCAGGATTTATTGTTGCTGTGGTGTTGGTCTGCCACCATACCTTCAACAATTTTCAACTATAGAATCAAACGTATCTTTTGTCGAGTTTTGGGGAAGGGGGACAAGGAAATGGGTTTCAGGGATGACTAAATAGTAGAGAGGTCACCCAAATTTCAGTGAATCATAACATGAGGAGGCCCCCAGCAACACTAAATTTTTTATAGCCAAGTAATTACTAATGACACCCTAAAGACAAGCTTCAACCTATCAAGGACTATAGTCCTGTCCCTGCACCTCCCAACCACCCTTGAGATAAATATAACAACACTCTTAATCTATTGATTATTGTCTGTCACTTCAAATTCATCCACAGTTCATGGACTATTACCAACCAGCCTCAAAACTTAGGTTCAGAAGAAATCTCAACATACCTTGGATGCAATTGAATTTGACCTGATTTAAATCTGAGAATTTTTATTGACAATTAAAGACTTCATGTTCTTCAACCTCGGATCTGCGACCACAGTTCAGAGTTACCCTCGAACCTCCTATCCTTTTCCACAGTCACCTTCAGACCTCTTTCTTGCCTCAGAGATTTACATCAAAGTGCATTACTTAAATGACCTCATTCATGCCTTATTTATATGCTAACTCTCCAAATCTTAGGCCAACTTGACCTATTTATTCTTCAATTAATCAGCTGGGCTGAGTGAGTATACTCAACACAATTTTGACTTAAAATGAAAGATTTACGCATTTTTTACACTTTGAGGTCTATAGGGGTTGCTTGAAAAGTTTATATTTCCATACTTGAAGGGCTTACTACCCTTTCCTTCCATGCTTAACATTTAGAATTACTAGGTCTACTTACCCTTCTATACTCCACAAACTTGTGGTGTAAACCATCAGAACTTCCTAACATTTTTTAGGGCTTCCATCAAATTACAGTTTAACACCAACTGATCATATGACTACCTCTTCGAACTAGGATTCTCATCTAATCCTTCAGGTCTGCTCTAATTTAGGGAATCTCCAATTTCGGATCAGTACCAAGCCATCTCACAAGGACTCTTTCTTCAACTCGACTTTGTTTTAGGGATTCTCTAGGCTTCAAATCATTACTAGATTTTTAAAAAGTTGGATTAGGCTTCTCATTGATCTTGGATAGGTTCGATCTGATTAGCATAATTGATCATGTCATTTTTAGGCTCGGATTAGGCTTCATCAATCCTAGCTATATTCGTTCCAATATACTTATCCAAATAGTTGTAGCTTCACTTCTAAATGTGATAGGTCTTGCTAATTGAGGTCTCTCTATTTGTCTTTATTTGGACTCATGTAGGCTACCACTTCTACTAAGCTTCTGTTTTGGATGGACTTGGATGATCTAAATGTTTGTTCCATAACGTCTTCTTACTGTAGATTGTCATATTTCATATACTTCTTCAAACTAGCCCAGTTCAAATCTGTGGAGTTTGGCTGGGTGACATCAATGACAACACAAGTGTCCAACAGATGGTTCAATTGATTGAGCTAACCCTTGGGGTTTTTCTTCACTGATACCTACTATACATTTTCTATATTTTTTTCATAGTAAATCTCTGTTGATTCCTAAACTATTTGCTTAGCAGCTTTCATCCTTAAGAGTTGATAAACTTTGTTACTTAGTTTCCACTTATATTGGTGCAAACTACGTTGTTAACTGCATAATGTATCTAGAACTTTAGAGGCATGTATTGATAAACTATACATGTGGACGGAATATAATTGTCTCTTGTGCAACTTCATGTGTAAATGAACTCAGAGGGCCTAATGATGTTGCCAATATGTCTACCCTGTTTGGTCTATCAATGGAGCATGCCCAAGTAGCTGTTTCAAATAACTGCATGTATGAATGGGTTTCAAGTTTCAGTGACAATGATAGAAAATAGATTTTGGATGTAAATAAAGGTTAATAGTGGTTTTATTTGAAAAGATTCCACATGTTTTCAGATAAAATAGTTTTAATTTCCCTTTTTTTTATTTTTCTTCTATAATTGTGAATAAGATACAGTGTATTGCAGGACTATAATTCTTTATGAATTAACTCGTAAAAAATTTCACAAGTTAGTGATTCAAGTAGAGGACCATTCACCTGATGGGATATTTGGTTCACACATAGCCTGGTTTAATGTATCATAAGTTTGGGATCCTATTTCAAGTGTGGATGTTGATCTGGTTCTAAAAACAAATCAATCAGTTTTGAAAACAAATCTAGTTCAAAATGGGCAGCCCAATGATAAAAAAAGGTCCATCTAGAGCGAGGAAGAGGCGCCAAGCATCTTCTTGTCAGAAAATAGTTGTTTTAGTACCTAATGACAAAAAAAGTATGGGATCAAATCCAAGAACATCTAATTATGGGATTCATCTACACAATTATGCCCTACACACAAACACCATGTCAAAGCAGAACACAAATGTTACTATTTCAGATGCCAACACACTCATGGAAGAACTAAAGTCTAGAATGAAAAATATGGCTATACCACAAGCTACTCCATACTTTGTTAACAAATATAACATATCCGATGATGTCAGTTTTTGAGGGCTTAATAACAATGCATACCAATTAGTACCTAATGGAATTACATGGGTGACATGATATAAATCAAGTACAGATCAATGTATGACTCAACAGTCATCTATAGTGACTTGTAATGCTAATATATTTTTTTTAGACTAAAACATAGTAGTAGATTATAATGAAACCAATAAACCAGCTACCGCGTGCTTTGAAAAAGATACATAGAGCCTTAGCTTAGTTGGACTATAGTTCAAAAGGGATCTAGGATCCTATACATCCAACGGATAGAAAACAGAGCTAAAAAAGAGAGGGAAACGTACAATTAACAAAGGGAGAAGGGTGCTGGTTGAGCCAGGAACTTCAGACATTCATCAGACTTCAATTCATTTGCCCAAATTGGCTTTCAGATTCGCAATAGCTAACTCCAGTGCGCTGATTCGATTCCCAAAATTTCCATGGACATTTGCAACGTCCTTGAAATTTGTTTGAGCTTCTTCCTTGAAATTTCCAAATTTTCGGTTGAGGATTCGTGGTAAGCTCTTAGCTTCCTGAGGTCTCCATTGATGATATCCCATGCTTTCTCCCCTTCCTGGTTGGACTCTTTAAGGAGCTTATCCTGCTGATCCAGACGCACTCGGAGCCTCCCCAAAGAAGTCTCCAAAGAAACAATCTTTTCTTCAACTATGGGGCCTGATTCTGAAGAGGAAGCCATTCCACTCAGCGAGAAAGGTGAGAGCAGATCAGAGTTTGACCGATAGCTGGATCGCTTCAACCAAACTGACTCTGATTTTTCGCTGTGTATTTTCTCCATTGTGAACTCAGCTTTACTTCTGTGGGGGATGGTGAGAGTTGCTTTCACTAAATAGCAATTGTTAATGGGCTCACAGTCACAGGTCCTCCTACTTCTGTGATTTGGCATAGATCTCCTGGCAGAGAATGGAGAAAAACATGGTTCAGTAATTTCCCTTTTGCAATTTGGCTTAGATTTCTTGGCAGCGATGGAGGAATAACGTGGTTCAGCTATCTTCCTTCTACGATTTGGCAGAGATTTCCTGTCAGTAAAACATGGATCAACATTTCTCTGCAGGTCAGATGGGGTCGCTACCATTTGAGCATTGTTCTATAGCATCTAAGGAATGTCACATCTATCTTCAAAACCGTCATTGACTAAGACGCCTCTTCCCAGGAGTGTCCCCTGATTTGCTGCTTTGTCAACCAACGAGTTTAGGGCCCGAAGCACATGGTAAAAATCTATAGTTTGAAACTTTTTGCTTAAGGATCGAATTTTCTGATAAACTTGAGCCAGCTTGAGGTGAGCAAGTCGATTCTTTCGATTTAGAGCAAGAATCAGCATTCTTGAATCCCCAAAGACCTTCAAATTGGTGATTCTTTTGGATAGGGCAATCTTTAGACCCTGCAGAAGGCCACAAAATTCGGCGAAATTATTAGTTTCAACGCCTAGACCCCATGAGTAGTTACTGATCATATTCCCATTAGCCGAGCTGATCACTCCCCCGCAACCAGCTAAGCCTGGATTACCTTTTGCCGCACCATCAAAGAAGAGACAGTGATTGTTCAGGGAAGACTTCCATTTGATAAAATCATTTTCATCAAGCCTAATATCCCAATGGGCTAGTTGAGGTTGATTAGGAGCAGATCTATTCTGCAGGTTGGAATTAATTGAACTTATCCAATGCAACTCTTCAGGCAAGAGATGGCTAAAGTCATTCAGATTGTGTTCCAAAACTTCCCCAAGAATAGATCTGGCTTGGGTGGCAATTTTAGCAGGTTGGCTTTCATGATCCATGAAAATACGATTGTTTCTCTCTATCCACAGCTTCCAGCAAATGGATTTTGGGAACCAGTTCCAGGTTGTTTGCAGAAAAGGTTTCTTTGACAGGTGAAAGGGAGAAAGATTCATCCAGTTAGTAAGTAAACCCTGGATGGTATCAGGAAGAATTAATGTTGGATTTAGATTCAATGCTTCTACCCAAACTTATTTGGAGAAATTACAACCAAGGATGATGTGATCTGAGGTTTCTTCCTCATTTTTGTAGAGAGGGCAGCGGATTGGGCCTTCCATACCTCGATTTTTTAAGTTTCCCCTGAGAGAATTCTCTTGTGGGCAAGAGTCCAGCAAAAAAAGTCAATTTTTGGGATAAAGGGATTTGACCAAAGATACTTCCAGATTGCTGGATTGGGTGCAGCAGATGGGATTTCTTGGGTGAGCTTGTAGCCTTCAAAGGTGGAGTATTTTCCTGACATGTTCCCCCACCCTCTTCTATCTTTGAGATCTTCTTTAATAGGAGCTTTGCCTTGGAGGAGGCTAGTAAGGATTTCTGCTTCTTTTTGAAGATCAGGGGAGGGGTCTCCGAGGTCCCAGCTGAGCCAGAGGTTGTCATCCCAAGCTGATAGATCCCACAGCGAGGTGGCCCCTTTGGCCAAGAGCCAAAGCTTGATGTTGTCAATTTCGGTGCACAACCCCAGAGGAGTTTCTCCAAGGATTGAGTCTTCCCAAACATTGATTTTCTTCCCGTTCCCCGGTATCCAGTAAAGGTTTCTTTTGACCAGATCCAGCGCTTTCAAACATAATTTATAAACTGGGGATCCTCTTCTGCTGGGAGGTTGCATGTCAAGGCATCTCTTCCTTGTTCCAGGAAAGTATTTTTTGTGAAGAGCTTTCTTACTCCAGCTTTCTTTCCCTGTGATCATCTACCAAAGAATCTTAGCTCCTAGAGCTAGATTTTGGTTGGGTAAACTCCGAATTTGAAGCCCTCCTTCATCACGAGGATTTTTGATATTATCCCAGCTGACAAGGTGGAGTTTCTTTTCATTCCCTTTGCCCCCTTCCCAAATGAATTTCTTGAGAATTCCTTCTATTTTTCGAATAGTTGAGCCTGGAGCGAGCAAAATTGAGGACTGATAAATTGGCATGCTATTGAGTACAGCTTTTATAAGAGTTGTCTTCCCTGCTAGGTTGAGCCAGTTTGCATTCCATCTTTGGATTTTGTCTTTAATTTTGTCTATAATAGGCTCCCAATTTTCTAGTTTGAATTTGATTTTGCAAATGGGAATGCCCAGGTAAGTGAAGTTATCCCAATCCATAGTGCCTTCCATGCCAAGCGATCTTGCTATTTCCCCTAGCTCTCTTGCTGAGCACTTCCAGCTGAATATTTTTCTTTTCTGGAAGTTTATTTTACTACCAGATACCTTTTTATATAAGTCCAGCTCTTGTTTAAAATGATCAGCTGAGTGAGTGTTTGCTCCCCCAAGCAAAAGAGTGTCATCAGCAAATTGAGCATGGTTGATGTCACGAACATTGTTTGCTATTCTTAGACCTGGAAGCATATGGATGTCCTGACTAAGATTGAGTTGAAAGCTGAGCATTGAGGCTTGAATGGCATAGAGAAGAGGGGACAGCGGGCATCCCTGTCTTAAGCCTCTGGAGGCTTTAAAGAAATTTGTTGGCCTGCCATTGACTAGCGGAGCTATCCATGGACCCCCCACACAACCTTTGATCCAGCTTATAAAGGTTTGTGAGAAGCCAAACTTTCCCATGACAGTAAACAAGAAATCGTGTCTTACACGGTCAAAAGCATTAGCTAAATCAAGTTTAATGGCCATACCTTTTTCATTGCGCTAAAAGCTTGAGTGGATTGCTTCTTGGACTAGAATGATGTTGTCGAGAATTTTCCTGCCTTTGATGAAACCACCTTGGTTTTCTAGTATAATCCTGGGAAAAAAAAATTTGAGTCTGGAGGCTATAATCTTGGTTATAATCTTGTACCTTGTGTTGCACAAAGAGATCGGCCTGAATCTATTGAAGGTGTTGGCACCTTTTTCTTTTGGGATCAGAGCCAGGAAAGAGGAATTGGTGCTACCTCCCAACTTGTTGACCTTTTGAGAGTGCCAGATCATTTTTAGTAGATCATACTTTATTATTGACCAGCAGCAAGTGAAGAATCTTGTTGTGAAACCGTCCGTACCAGGGGCGCTGTCAGGCTTCATTAGAGCAAGGACATCTTTCAGCTCATTCATGGTGACAGGAGCAATAAGGAAGTTATTTTCCTTAGGTTTGATAAGGTGAGGGATGAGATAGAAAGGATGGGCGCAGGTGTCCAGCGGGTCCTCTATGGGAGCAGTGAATAACTCTTTGAATGTATCCTCAGCAGCATTCTTTATGCCCTCAAAATCTTTGATCAGCTCACCTTGATAAATTATTTCCAAGACAGCTTTGTAATTCTTTCGTGCCTCAACCTGCTTATGGAAGTACTTGGTGTTTTTGTCCCCACTTAGAAGCCAGAGGTTACGGGACTTTTGCCTCCAATACTCTTCTTCCAGCCTACAGGACGAGTGGAAAGCTTTTTGCAGGTTCTCTTCCTTTCTTAGGAGGCAGTCCGTGATGGGGTTGAAATCCATGAGAGTTTGGTGTGCTTCCAGCTCAGCTTGAGCCAAATTCCGTTTTGTGATGGGGGAGGAGATGCTTCTTTCCCAGTCTTTCAAGTCAAGTTTAAGCTTCTTAATTTTTGCTTCCCAGATGAAAGATGGCGATCCTTTTACATGAGTTTCCCAGGAGTCGGAGACTACTTGCATAAAGTCCTCCTGTTGGATCCAGAGCAGGCTGAAATGGAAGGGAAGCGGGCCAAGGTTTTGATCCAGATTCAACTCAAGAAGGATGGGCTTATGATCAGAGGTGCTGTGAGGAAGGATTTTGGAAGAGGCTAGGAGGCCCAAGTCGAGAAAGGCAGAGTGGACAAGGAACCTATCAAGCCGGGCTGCTATATGGCCAGGACCAAGTCGCTTATTTGTCCAAGTAAACTTTCCTTTGACTGGCTTTATATTAATCAGATCCCATCTCAGAATTATGTCTTCGACCCATTCCCTCGATGGATCTCTGACCAGCGTTCCTCCTTTTTTCTCGTTGGCAGCAAGGGTGACATTCAAATCGCCTGCTACTATGATATTCTCTAGATGATGCAAGTTAAGAAAGGACTCAAGCATACTCCAGCAGTCTTTTTTTTTCGAAAGTAAAACGGGGACGTAGAGATTAAATAAACTTACAATTCGACCAGAATGTTTGTGGCTGAGTTTTGTGAACACACAGTGCAGCGTTCGATCCTCCTCTTCAACATCATACAAAGTGGAGTCCCAAAAGGTGGCAATACCTCCAGATGCGCCTTTGGAGTTGTTTCCAATCCCGGGCCCTTTTTTCCAGAATTTTTTTCCCACTTGGAGTGTAGCAATTTCCTCCATTTTTGTTTCCTGGACTAGCAGAATCTCGGGCTTTTGAATTCGAACCAAGTATTTCATTGCTTCTTCTTTTAAGGCAGATCCTAGGCCTCTGCAGTTCCAGGAGATGTACCGCATTAATTACTTTGAGTGGGGTTGGCCCCTTTTGAGACCTGAGATGTTCCTTTTTTGGATCTGGTGTTCATAATTCCTTTTAGGGTCTTTTGTGAGCCGTCTAGAATTGCTAGGTAAGTTGCTTCCTCTCTTTTCTTTTTTTTTTATTTCCTTCCTCTTGGATTTTTGTCAGGAGTAGCATGCAGGCTACTTGTTGAGGAATCCTCATCTAATTCTTCATCTGGATCTGATTCTGGGAGAGGTTCTGTGCTTGCTTCTTTGGTGGATCCTGATGCCTTTGTAGCCAATGAAGGACCTGGTACTGGTTGGGGTATTTCCCCTGGCTCCATCGACTCTGCGGCCTCTCTATTGGCGGAATGATTTCCTGTTTGTTTTCTTTTGATGCTTTCAGAAATTGGTTCTTTCCCAGCTGGCTCACTGATCATCTAAATTTTTGCATCATTTGGAATGACGACTGGATCGAGATTTGAGGCTTCCTCGTTCATTTTTGTTGAGCTTGACGTGTGATTTTGCATGCCCCTTGCAGCCTTTTTTTCATTACTTTTGCCATTTGTTTTCCCTTTTTTAACTTTTTGCCATCCTTCTCCCTCTTCAGAAGCTTTTATTTTGGGGCAGTTTCTTTGGAAGTGCCCATGTTCATGACAGAGACGGCATTTGAATGGTAATTGTTCGTAATCCAGCTTTTGGAAGTGATTCCAATCTCCAACTTTGAGTTTCATAGCCTCTGGCAACCCTGCTTCAAGATCGAATTCTACACAAATTCTGGCACAAGAATATTGGCCCTTATTTTCGGCTTTATCGATGTATCTACCGAGTGCATTCCCAACTTTTTCCAGGGTTTGATTGTTCCAACAATGCACTGGGATATTTGGGAGTCTTACCCACATTGGAAATTCTTTCGAGACATCTACTTCTGCATTGAAGTCCGGGGTCCATCTATTGAGATACAGACCTTGGGTACCCATGAAATACGGGTCGTTTTTGAATATGAGATCTCGATCTTCTTTTGCTATGAATTCGAAGATGAAGAACCCTCGTCCAACAGGGTAGCAGGTAACACTGTTCTTGAGCTGAGGCCTCCAGTTCCTTTGGATCTAGTCATCAGTGGTTCTTGTTGAGGGCCAAATCCCCATGAACTGGCCTACCAATCCTCGCTCCTCCAATGCTAGGGCGATCTTGATTGGTTGTTCAGTTGGGAGGTCGATTTCAGGGATTGCTTCCAGTTTTTTTTATGAATTTCGGGATGGTTGGAGCTACTGGCTTGAATCCTGGAGATCTGAGTAACCGACAGAATGCTTCAGCTGCAGAAGATGGAGCAGAGGGAGGGGAGAGCCCTCTTCTAGGCGTAGCCATGAGGCGCCCTGAGGAAAAACCCTACTCTGGCCGGCGGCAACACTCCAACGCACTCCAGCGCTCGTTCTTGATCATCAACCGCCAATAATTCTCATAAAAATCTATCTATCCATGAGAGTGATTTTCCCTTATTTCCCCTGATGTGTTACGTGATGTTACGAGAACAAATCAGTGAGGACTTGTAATGCTAATATTGATAGAGTAAACAATACTGGTATTACACCTCCTAGCCTATCTTTCAATGGTGACAAGGGTCCATCAGTAACAGTTGTCCATACTGATGCTTTGCAGTTGTGCAATAACAATTGCTTACTGTCTGATGATATCACTGGCCTAGTTGATATTAGAAGTGATGATATTTGTAATAGTAACAGACATATAAGGTTATCAGTTTCAAAAAGGAATGCTAGCACCATTAGCAGTTTGATGGAGCAAGTGCTTCCAGTTTCAGGTTCTAGCATAAATGTGGATGGCCTTGGATCCAGACAAAATAGGAGGCTTATCACAGAGCCAAACATACTCCAAGGAGATTTCATCACAGATGATGCATCGATGGACAGAACAATGTCAGCAATGGGTGTTGAGGAGCTAACTGCAATTCATAGGAATGGTGCTTCAGAGATGAAACTTGATTGTAAAACTAGTAGGTGCTTTTTAAAGCAGTGACTATTTTGAAGAATGGAAAGCTTAAGTATGAGATTTTATTTTATCTTCCACCTTCCCCTCAATCCCACACATATGTAGTGGACCTGTTTTAAATATTTATCTATTCAAGGTTTGGTATTTTTTTTATAATTATTATTTGAATATATTTTATTACATTGGAAAACTTACATACATTTTATAATAAGGTAGAAGAGGAGTCTGCTCACTATTAGCATTTTCTTTTTCATGATAGCTAAGGGCTGGGTTAAAATACTAATTAGTAATACGCATCTCAAATAAAAAATACTAATCTCAAATATACCCTGCAATATCCAATTAAACAATTAGCAAGAATTGTTGCTTTATAATGGGCATGCCAGTCCATGCCCAAGGATTTTCTAGGGATGCCATCCATGAATGTTAGGAAGCGTCCCTTGTGTTAACTGGTGAGGTTTTCCTTGGAAAAAATATATATAAGGAAGTGAGACTAAGAATACAATGGGAGAAAACTCAACTACTATAATATGGTTCCAATTGATTATTCATCATTAACATTCACCAAATCTCAGTAAATTTGATCTTAATTTCATAGAAATTAGTTAGGTCAAACTCAACAATAAACTAGAATAAAATCAGACAGATAAACACACACACAAAACTAAATTTTGGCTACCATGGAGGGAACATAGGCTAGTTTGAACATGATTTTAAATGAAACGCAACTGAGGATACAACTTGTATTTGATTCACTAACCTTGCACCACTTTTCCCTCCATTTCAAGATACTGATCCTGAGATCCATTTATTTGATGCCTACTCACACCCAAAGATTTTTATAGCTGTAAGGTTAGGTCTGTAATTGAGTTTGTCAGAATTGCTTATGTAAAGAAATTACTGGTACTCATGTTTTACAGGACTATTGTAAATCAAGCAAACAATTCACTTGCAGCATTATATTGACCAAGTTCTGAGTCCCCCCATTGATTGTGAACACATTTGTTGATATTTTCCACCCTTGTAAACCTCAATAGAGGCATGGTTAAAACTTGATACAAAATTAGGGAGGGATTGTTAGGACGAAACAATGCATTACCAACTTCTTCTTGCATACTTCATCTCACACCCAACAATATAGAATTTAGTCTCCTAAAGAATATTGTCTCGATAGGATCTTGAGAGTTGGATGACTTTTGATCTCTTAATTTGAGACTTAGTGTTAAGAATTTTAGACTGATTTTGGTATATTGTAATTTAATTTCTAGATTACTACTTGATTAATTTTTCAAAATTGCTTACTGTCTGATGATATCACTGGCCTAGTTGATATTAGAAGTTATGATATTTGTAATAGTAACAGACAGATAAGGTTATCAGTTTCAAAAAGGAATGATAGCACCATTAGCAGTTTGATGGAGCAAGTGCTTCCAGTTTCAGGTTCTATCATAAATGTGGATGGATTTGGATCCAGAAAAAATAGGAGGCTTATCACAGAGCCAAACATACTCCAAGGATATTTCATCATAGATGATGCATCGATGGATAGAACAATGTCAGCAATGGGTGTTGAGAGCTAACTGCAATTCATAGGAATGGTGCTTCAGAGATGAAACTTGATTGTAAAACTGGTAGGTGCTTTTTAAATCAGTGACTATTTTGAAGAATGGAAAGCTTAAGTATGATATTTTATTTTATCTTCCACCTTCCCTTCAATCCCACACATATGTAGTGGACTTGTTTTAAATATTTATCTATTCAAGGTTTGGTATTTTTTTGATAATTATTATTTGAATATATTTTATTACATTGGAAAACTTACATACATTTTATAATAAGGTAGAAGACGAGTCTGCTCACTATTAGCATTTTCTTTTTCATGATAGCTAAGGGCTGGGTTAAAATACTAATTAGTAATACACATCTCAAACAAAAAATAATAATCTCAAATATACCCTGCAATATCCAATTAAACAATTAGCAAGAATTGTTGCTTTATAATGGGCATGCCAGTCCATGCCCAAGGGTTTTCTAGGGATGCCATCCATGAATGTTAGGAAGCATCCCTTGTGTTAACTGGTGAGGTTTTCCTTGGAAAAAATATATATAAGGAAGTGAGACTAAGAATACAATGGGAGAAAACTCAACTACTATAATATGGTTCCAATTGATTATTCATCATTAACATTCACCAAATCTCAGTAAATTTGATCTTAATTTCACAGAAATTAGTTAGGTCAAACTCAACAATAAACTAGAATAAAATCAGACAGATAAACACACACACAAAACTAAATTTTGGCTACCATGGAGGGAACATAGGCTAGTTTGAACATGATTTTAAATGAAACACAACTGAGGATACAACTTGTATTTGATTCACTAACCTTGCACCACTTTTCCCTCCATTTCAAGATACTGATCCTGAGATCCATTTATTTTATGCCTACTCACACCCAAAGATTTTTATAGCTATAAGGTTAGGTCTGTAATTGAGTTTGTCAAAATTGCTTATGTAAAGAAATTACTGGTACTCATGTTTTACAGGACTATTGTAAAGCAAGCAAACAATTCACTTGCAGCATTATATTGACCAAGTTCTGAGTCCCCCCCTTGATTTTGAACACATTTGTTGATATTTTCCACCCTTGTAAACCTCAATAGAGGCATGGTGAAAACTTGATACAAAATCAGGGAGGGATTGTTAGGATGGAACAATGCATTAATTACCAACTTCTTCTTGCATACTTCATCTCACACAAAACAATATAGAATTTAGTCTCCTAAAGAATATTGTCTCAATAGGATCTTGAGAGTTGGATGACTTTTGATCTCTTAATTTGAGACTTAGTGTTAAGAATTTTAGACTGATTTTGGTATATTGTAATTTAATTTCTAGATTACTACTTGATTAATTTTTCAAAATTGTTATCTATATTAACATGTAAGAGTGCATGGTGCCCTTATCCCCATGCACCTTCACAACCAGTTCAAATCATTGTGTCTCTCTTTGTCCCATTGACTTCTTTTTCCCACTAGTCTATCTCACTCTTTCTTTCACACACACACACACATCTAGTGTGATGAATGTAATATGAATTTTGTATGGAATAACTTGTAAGTCTCAATAAAATCAAATTGTATAAATTTAAAATCAAAAGAAACCATATGAACTGACATCATTGAAAATCATGTGGATTGTTATTATCATCATTTGATTTTAGAAAAAAAACATGTATGCAGGAACTAATCCCATCAAATAGTAAATCAATGATAAAAATATATTGAATAAGGAAAACCAAAACTTCAAAAATCATCACGATGAAACAACACAAAGAAGAAAAAGTGAATTGTGAATTTTCTACTATGAGACAATATTGAAACAACTGAAATTTAAATGAGATCAGGTTTAACTTCATAGTTAGAATAACCATCTCCCATAAATTGAACACCTTCAACCAAAGGGCACTCACAAACCCTACCCCGAAAAGTATCCTGCCAAAAATAACAAACAATTCATATTCATAATGCTACAATTTAATGATTCAGGTGAGTCCTGCCACAGAAACACAACATATTTATAATCTTTGATTCAAGCATCTAGTATACCTTGAAGGAAGTTATGTCTACCTTCTTATCTTTCTAGAAACCACCATTATTTTTCAAACATTCATTCATTTCCATATCTAGTTTGGGAAGCAAAAAAAGTTACTTCCATGCATTTAATAATGGATTTTAAAATTCCTTATTCTTGAAAATTCAAGGTATATAGCTATGCAACTAGAATTCATCCACCCATAAAGAAAATCACCTTCACTCAAGCAAACAGTTGGCTCAGTAGTTTCCTAAAATCTTGCACAAATTTCCGTCAAGATAGCCCCCTTGTCCAATTTTCCTGCAATTAGATTTAGAAGGATGTTAGTTTGCTGCATTTTATTCTTGTATTTGTAAAAGATAGAATGTATAAGAAGAAAGGATGCCAGCCTCTATATTGTCTGATGTTAATAATAAGTGTGGGAAAAATAGTGACATCAACTCGAGATCCATGTCCAACCTATGAAAAGCATAGCACCATGAACTTTCAATAACACACAGCCTATATAATACTAAGGGAATGAATGATAGCATGGCCACATCATAGATGTTTACCACATAAACCATACCAACAAGATTTAACAAATATGGAACAAATGATAGCAAAAGCTTCTATGATCACAACTCTCAAATAAAATGGAAAGCAAAAAATGGAATACATCTAGATTCTATTCTAACCTGTGCATCTTGCTTTTGTTTCAAGAAAGGGTTCTCTGCATCTACACTTCGATCCCCCATGAATTTTTCTATATTCTTGAAATCCAAACCTGGCCAAAAAATGTGCTTCCATTGAACCATTCAGCTAATAATGATCACTTGCACCGTTAGGTATATTCTAAAATAGTACAAACTAATACTCACTAAAGGCAGAGTAGTTATAACTTGTAAGTCTTGAACTGCTTTAAAATTACTATGAATAATAGAAAGAAACACACCTAGAGACTGGATCACATTTTCTACACATTCCTTGTTGTACATTTTCTCCTTCATCGGACACCTAATATGGAAATCAGTGACATAATCCCACCAAACCCCAGGTCTATTACTTTCATTTGAAACTTTGAAGACACACAATTTCCTGATATTTTCAAGTACAACATCTTTACCATCGTACCCCTAGCTGAAATCCTGTTCTGGATCAGGTGCACAGTATCTTCCATGATTAATGCATTGATCCTTGCACTGCTTACTTACAGTAAATGCTTGGGGACAGTACTAGGTGATCTAGTCAGGGGTGAATTGTGTGTAACCACTTTTCTCAAGAATTTGAGCAGCTCCTTTAAAATTCTTTTCAAATTCCAACTGGGTATCACACTTTTCCCCGCATTCATCATTGATGTTTTTCCACAACTCATACTCTAGCCGATCATCTGGGTGAGGAACAAACTCCCTCCAGTCTAAATTAATATTAACCATATCACCCTTGTTGGTAGTTACTTTCATTTTATATAAGAGAAGAAGGAATGGTGATATTCTGCAGATATTCAGCCGCTAAAGTATATTCTTCAGGTGAATCCATAGTTATCAATGGCTCTTCCCGATCATTAGAAACAAGAACAACCACTACACCAACATTCTAAGCATTCCAAACTTTCAAAGAAAAATAACAATATGCAAAACAACATATGACTCAATTAACCCAAATCAAAGAAATTAAATATGAAATCATCCAACGTTCAAAGATACCAATGTGTAAAAAATGAAAAAATAACAATATCCAATATTATAGAATCACAATTGCCAAAATCATTTAGGGTAAAATTCAAAATTGGAGTTATCTTATGGACAAAAATTTTCTCTAAATTTGTGTTTAAACTTTAGAATAAAAGATCATAATGAATCCTCTCAACTTTAAACTCAATAATCTAAAGGAAAGCCACCAAATTAGAAAACACTAGAAACTACTTCAGATCATGAGTAATTTCCCAAATTTCTTCCCAAAACTTGCGAATAATCATTTTTACTACAAGATTTTGATATTTTAAGGCAAACAATGTCGATAGTTGGTTTGGTAATTGGATACCAAATATGCAAACTTCTAGAAACTATTCATTACAGCATCCACAAGTACTATATGCCTAACAGGTATAGCCAGGGTTGTGTAAATCCTTAAGTATATGTAACACCTTCTTCCGTTTGTTCATATTTAAAAAAATGGACTATTTAGAAATCTATTATGAGTTCAAACCCTAAATTTCGTGTATGATTGATTCCATCAACTGAAGGCATATTAAGATTTAAGAAAAAATTGTTTCAATATCTTGTTAATGGAATCTAGTATGGATAAGTTAAAGATACATACTGATGCCCTTATTAGTAATCGTCTTAATGTGTTCAGAAGGCTCCCTTAAGAGATGCCCTTATTAGTAATCGTCTTAATGTGTTCAGAAGGATCCCTTAAGAGGTGCCTACATATAGAGACTATGTTAGATCTCTTTTCTTTCAGCCTCCCCATCTATATTTATGATAAATCTTATCATACTATACTGAGTATTTTTGTTTACTATTTATCAAAGTCTATTTGATATCTGTTATTTCTCTTCAGCAATTTTCACAAGTTCCTACTATCCTAGTTATGGTAAGCAACTGCTTAAATACTTTAAGCCCTAATTTGTAACACGCGTCCTATCAATCACACATATGAAAATGGAATAATGCTCAAGAAACAAGGATGGGCTTATCAACTTATGCAACTGAATTGTGAATCATGTTTCTATTTGAAAGACATTAAGAATAAATGGCATCTTGCATCCCATGGCCTTAACCATTATAAATTGCTAGAAATCGCCTTTGTCTCCATTCTAGCACACAGGTTGTTCAGTCTCCATAATAGAAGCTAGGGACTGCGGTAAAGACATACAGGTCACTGACCCACTCTACAGTTGTAGGGAAATGGACTTTCTTTTCTTTTAAGAAGAACATTAGGATGACATTATAGGAGAGAGAATAGAAATCTATAATTACTAGAGATGCTGTCTACAATTACCATAAGTAAACATAATCAGTCATGTGTTCAAACCACACAAAATATAACTTGTGTACCTTCCAAAAAAATAATGTGTACTTACCCTCAATCATATAATGAAACTGTATGCAAAAGAGAGGCACCATCTGCTATGTCAAAAAGGTCTACAATTCCCTTCTTAGAGACAATGGCAAGTATTTCTTGTTCTGACCCTACTGCAGCACATATAGCATCAGATAGACCTAACCATCTTTCAGCATTGATGCCATCAATTTCCCTTAACCCCTTCTTATTTGTTGAACATAACAAAACACGTCCATCACCAAAAACCACCACTAGAAGTCTCAACGCTAGAAAAAGTTCAAGATATGAGATATTAGGGAAGCTAGCCACGTTCTTTTCAATATGGTTTCTTGAATTTTCTGAAGTTAATCCAGAGTGAACCAAAGAACCATTATCCGGGGAGTCAACATCACCTTGTACAAAGATAGGATCTTGAAGAATATAAGAATCCCCTATAAACTGGATAAACACAATCAAAATGAAAAGGAAACATTTGGACAAGAAATTCATAACATCAAACCTATAGATTATATCTGGAAATAAAAGACAAATATCTGGTCAATGGCAAATCAAACGTAAAGTCGACCCTAATTGGCTTGCTTCTTCATCACAACCATTTTCTACAACACATGAGAGCAGGCCCAATCCTTATTCTTTACTTCCCCATCCTTGTGATAGAGCAAGAAAATGACGATTCAACACTGCACTTCCTAGCAGTTTTCCACTTAGGTGTAACTTAGTAGGGTTAATCTTTGCAAGAGCTGCAAGAGCTTAAAGAGCTGCTAAAAGTATGTCAATATCATTTGATGAAAGAAGGTGCGTGAAATGCTGCATAAAACATACAACTTTACAGTGTGTTGCCATGTAGGCTCTTCCTAACCTCTTCCTGCCTCGACCTTCTTGACTCTTGGGAGGTTGATGGTTGAATATCATACCTCTCTGCAAACATTGAACGGATCCGCTACAGAATGGAGCAGATCTACGGGTTATAAAATTGAATCTCTCTGCAAACAATATTGAACATATATGCCACATAATAGAGGAGATCAAGAGGGTATTGAGCATGATTATGAAAATGGGTTGAAGCTCACACATGTAACTTATATTGCCCACAAATACCCACACATAAATCTACAATATAAATGGTATATATCTTTTAAATATGTAATGGGCACCTTGCATATATCTCTTATTTTTATGTGTAAAAAGAGATGAATCTGGGTCATACTGAGTGAGTGAGTAGAATCATTGCAATGGGGTGGATACACAGACTTTCCAGCATGAGGTTGAGCGTAGATGATGCTCTAACCTTTGGCAATATTAGGAAGGAAGGTGGCTAAGAAAGAAAATTTGTGGGTTCCAGTTCCAGGTCCAGACCAATTTGCAAGTGGTCAGTTGGATTGATACAGCTTGAGACCAGCAAGCTAGTAACCTGCTGCATAGACAATCGAGCACACAAGACTAGGTGATGTCAGGAGTTGATTTGATGCAAATGGTTAGTGTCAATGCCCGGGCTAAATAATAAAAATTTACAATAAAAAGAAACTTTATCAGCGATTTTAACCTAGACACATATGCTTCAGGAAAAATTCATCAATTCACACTAAACCAAAAAACTTTTAGTATTATAATCAGGCAAAATTTATCAATTCACACTGAACCAAGAAACTTTCCAGAGATTTTGTAAGGGAAGAAGGTGATGTTGAATCTAGAGCTGCAGAATTCGTGGTCCATATCTTCACAAGCCTCCAGGTTCCCTCCAGTGTTGTTTTATCTTGGAAGCGATGGTAATGCCAAAATTGTAAACCCTCAACCGTGGTAAATATCCATACCAATCTCCTCATCCATACAAATCTCCTCAATGGTATCACGGGTGGCCTCATAAATGATTAAAAATGCCACCCAATTCACAGTAATTTCCCTCATAACCCACTAAACCCTCCTAGCCTCCAGCGAACCCAAAATATTTGGAACCAACAGTCTGTTTGGACAGGCTATTTGGCGCCAATGAGATGGTTGAATAGTCATTAATGGAATTAGAGGATGAAATCTCCACGAGGTTCAGGAAAATCTGCCATAATGCCATAAAAGAGGTGGGTGGAGAGATCTTGGGTCGAGAGTTGGGTAGACAGCTCTATTTGTAGAATAGATATATTTTTTTGTTATATATATATATATATATATATATATATTTTTTTTATTATTATGTCCCATGAAGACATTTATATATGGTGAAGTTGGATTAGTTTATTTTAAATTTTTAAAACATACATTTGTGTTTACAATGTTTTTTATTTGTATTATTATTATTATTATTTTAATTATTATTTTGTCATTTGGATATTGGCCAGAAGCAGCTAACCTCACTATCTCGGGAATCCGCTTCAGACGTAGGCGGTAGGCTCACGGCAGTGGCATTAACTTGGTATTTTTGGAGTGAGTGGGATGATGTGTAATGTGTTCAAGTCCTCTGTCGACCAATAACTACTACCACATTACTACATTTACATTTGACAAGCCATGCCATAATGCCTTATAGCAATTTGGTATTTATTACAATGAACCGAATTAAATTCATGGGACAAGAGATGAAGCGTAGAACGCCGAGGATAAGATTCCTTGATTCCCTGATCCTCACCTCTTAAATCAAATTAGCTTTTACAACAGAGTCCACTGTCCACTTCTTTGCTCTCCTGAATTTGCCAATCAAGAAACCCTATCAGTTGTTTTGACAGTGACGTCTACATGAATGTTCTTAAATATCACTTACAATGGCAGCTGGGACATCTGCAACGTGAAGTTAAGTCAACTCAGATCACAACTACTCATGGCACCCCTACAACTACAATGACAAATAAGGTCTCTTGTATTTTTATTAATGGCATTTATTGAACTGTCATTCGAATTCATGGTACCTTTAATAACTCATTGAACCATTCAACTGCTTCTACACTCTACATTCATCTTTGAAGCACCACTCTCCAACGATTATTTTAAACAGGAAAACATAGAATACAGAGCTGCAAAATTCACCATCAATGGTGGCCTCCTGGAAGCTTGAATTCGTCGTGACTACTCTCCTCTCAGTGTTTTTTAGCTTAATCTCAAGTTCAGAGGTGGTTCAAGGTCAAGGTAGACCACAGTTTCCTGCATTAATTGTGTTAGGAGACTCTACTATTGACGCTGGCAACAACAATACCATCAATACACCGACGACATTTCTCTAATAGATATCTTACTTCAGATTTCTTGTGTATAACCTCCAAATACTCAACATTTATATTTCTATATACATTCCAAGGATTGAATTTTTTCTCAGTCTCATTTCTGTATATTTTGAACTACAGCTTCGGCCTTGGGTATCAAAGAAACAATCCCTGCATACCTCAACCCACAACTGACGTTGGGCGATTTAATCACCGGAGTCACATTCGCCTCGGCTGGATCTGGCTACGACAATGCTTCTTCAGAGAGTGGAGTAAGTAAAAATCCATGGCACACGCTCTACTGTCTCTCTTTCATAGCAATTCTTTTTCATCTATAATTTTCACAAAGTTCTATACACTCATTCTGATATATATCCTTCAATTTGTTTATTGATATCTATCAGGTTTTCGAATAAGTATTGTTATCATGGCTGCTGAGTACCAGGCCCACAGCCACACCCAAACACAGGTTGTTCATCATAATACGAATGAGAAGGCAGGTCTGATGGATAAAATAAAAGTGAAGATTTTAGGAGGCCAGACTCATACCCAGACTGGTCATACCTGCCATATTGCTCATTCTAATCCAACTAAGAAGCCAGGGCTAGTGGATAAATTCAAAGGGATGCTTCCAGGAAGCTAGGTTCAAACTGGTTATTCCAATTCAACTCAAAATCCTGGGCTGGTGAATAAAATCAAAGCAAATATTCCCGGACTCCAGAACAAGTAAGTAATGAGGAAAGGCGAAGGGCAAGAGGAAGAGCAAAAGCATGAGCACTGAACAGTAATGAGGCTTTGTCCATCATAGTATTGTTTTTCCCTTCAGAATTGGCTCATAGTAAGCATCATACAATTTGAATAGTGTGTGTTAGAATACACAAGTACGATATGAATCTCACACGATTCTCATGCCATGTGTTGTTTAGTATTTGCAGTTGTTTTGTTTACTTGCTCGGGATATTTGCAGTTGTTTGTTTAGTTGCTCGGGAGATTTGCAATTGTGTCAAGTTGTATGTGGTCGTTTGATTTGTTTTAATATCTATAAAAACTTGAATATTTCTGACCTGCTCTGTGTATTGATGGAGTTTTATCTATTAAGAAACATGTCAAAAACCAACATGAGGATTTTTATTCCTGGTGTTCATTGTTTATATTCTTGCATGCTTACTTGGTTGGTTTCCTGTACTGAAAGTGATGGCATTTTACATGTTTTTGCAGAATGTAATAAGTTTTGAGCAACAAATAAAATATCTGAGGGAATACCAGTCACGATTATGAGGTATTGTAGGAACGCAAGAAGCTTCCAGAATTATTAGTGAGTCCCTGTATTGCATTGGTACCGGAAATGTTGATTTCGGGGTCAGTTATTTTAATTTCAACCCTCGAAACCTTCGATTTAACCGTGCAACTTAGTTTACTATCTCCCGGTATGTAGATTATCTCATTAGTCTTGGTTCTAAATATATACAGGTTACAACCTTACTTCAGTTATTCTTCTCTCATTTCGAGATTCATATTCATGGGATTAAATATTGGAAGTCTAGTGTTTTCGGAATTATTTGAATGTGGTTTTTACAGTTTAAAAGTAGGGAAGAAAAATGCAGTTTATTATGATTTAGGGTTAGGGTTAGGATTGAAGAGATTATAAGGAAGTTTAGATCTATGAAAAGGAATTTCATAACATTGTAAGAACAATGTAGAAGCATTTTACAGCCATTAATGGATGTTTGTAGTTGGGAATATTAATATTGATAGGAGTTTGTGACAGGATGTATACAATATAGGGGCTCGAAAAATGCTCGTGGTCGGTCTGTCTATATTGGGGTGTTTGCCTTCAAAGAGAACATACCTAGATTTTGCTGGAAGGCCATGTAACGAGAGACTAAATGCTACATCATACGAATTCAATCAGAAGTGGGAACTGACACTTGCAAACTTGCAGGCTTCTCTTCCGAGATCTAAGTTTGTCTATTCAAACAGTTATGAAATTGCTATGCAGACTCTTTAGAATCTGGCGGATTATGGTAAAGTATGTTGATTTGAATGACCTAATTCGTAAATCTACTTATTTGAATTCCTCACAAGGGCCATATTATTTATATCTCCAACTACTATTTTTTGAAAATTGCAGATGGCACAAACATGCAGACCAGTGGTGGTTAAGATTGGTTTTTGGGATTAGGTAAGGGCTCTTACACGTGGTTATGATTATGTAATGGGCCTGTTGATTTTTACCCCTATAGCAGTGCTTGGATGGTTCCCTTTTGTCTCATAGTTTCAAACTAGGTTGCTATTTAATCAAGCTTTAAGTAGGGGTCTACAAATATCTCCCATATTGGCTGGTATCTACCATATTGGCTGGTGGAAAGAAACAAAACTAATTTGGGTACATATATGTAATAGAAAACAAATTCTTTGTTTTGATATCAAGGTGGTTTTGATATCAAATAACTGTTATTTTATGAAAATTAATTTTTAGTTATTAATATTATAAAATATTTACAATTTTCTCATAATCCTTGCAAGTTAATGTATTGTCTAATGTTTCTTTTATTATTAAAAATCAATATGGTTGTCAATTTATTTGAGCTCTCTCATCATATATATTTCTTTTAACTTTAACAAGGTGGAGTTGAAAATGGGAAACCTATGCAACCCAGGAAATGTCTTAATTTGGTTTTCTTTTATTATTATTTTAGAATGACATGTGGATTTGCTTAATTTTGTTTTCTTTTTATTATTATGTTAGAATGACATGTGGTTTTTAAATTGACAAAAAAAAGTTTATTGTTTATACTTTAGATAAATTTACATTTATCTCAAAGTTAAAATATTTATATTTTAAATTTAATAAATTCATAATAATTCACTCATTAGATTACAAATTTATTGTTAGCAATATTTATATGAATTAGACACACTTTATCCATTCACGTATTTATATTTTAAATTTAATAAATTCATAATAAGTCACAAAATTTATTGTTAGCAATGATGTATGGATTACACACACTTTATCCCTACACATAAGATTTATGCGTATTCGGGACATGATCATCTACACATAACTCATGCATAACTAACAACCAAAAAAGTTTGTTAACATTTTTCATATACCATTAAGTCCTTAAACATAGAGATTACATGGCATTTAAATTATCTTCTTTGGCTTAACATTTATCATATATTTTTAAGTCCTTATACTTAGAGATTGCATGGCATTCAAATTATTTAAATTTTCTTTTTTGGCTTAACATTTATCATATATAGTTGGGTCCTTAAACTTACAGAGTGCAAGACATTTAAATTATCTTCTTTGGCTTAAGGATTTAGGTGAGTTAGCCCAAGCATTTAGGTGAATTTGAAGTATTTGATAGTTTTTTTTTTTGTGTTACATTGAGTAATGCCTCCACCTTTACTAAAAGCTATTTCTCTAACATAAAAGCTAAAAAAAGGAAAAACTAGAAGAAACACATCCATGCAAAAGAATAGGTATTATCCATTTAAAAGGGTATGCTTCAATGATGTTGTGAGACAATTTCTAGTGGCCTTGTTCATAAGGCGTATTTTCTTTGTTAATAGCCTGATCCAAAAGACTCTTTTCTTTACTAATAGATTCTTATCATTTCATCTTATATCAACACCTATAAGCAACCTCGGGGACATTGCCACCTCGTGGCTCTTGTTTTTATTATTTTAGTATATAAATTATATAGATTTTTTTTGTTTTTGTTATATATATTTTTGTTTTATTTTTATTATTTTATTATATAAATTATGTTAATTGGTTATATATTATATTTTTTTAATAATTATCGTATAAGTTGTTTAGTTTTATAAATGGAGTAGTCTACGGAGTCAACAATTTGGCCCGAAAGCCGCTCGTAGTTGCCACTTCTCGACCAAATCATCGACTCTAACCGGTACCAAAATCTGATCAATACTCTTCGGGATGACGACCGATGACAGCCACAGATAAGGGCCCTACATCCCCTCGAGAACCGGCCATTCGAATGTGCCTCCTCCACGTAGACTTACCAAATGCATCCAATGCATGTCCAAAAAAACACATCAACTTCGGATCTGTGGGATGAAGGTATCGTTTGACCACTGCTCCACAAAGACATCTGCAACAAGTAAACCTCCTTGCAAAGTTTAATCACTTCTTCTAATGTTTGCTTCAGTTTTCCTTTAGAGTGTGTGAGGAATGTTGATGTGCAAAAACCATTGACCTTTGCAAATAGTGGCATTGCAAGAGGGTGCTCATGCTTTTCCAAGCTGAAAGCTCAAAATGCATATGGTTATGAGCGCATAGGCTGGAGATGGTGATAATTACGAATGTAAAGTGGAAGAAGTAACTCCGGAAGCATTGAGACCTATAAAAAGCCATAACAACTCATTACTGATTGGAGTGATGAACATGATTAGAGCGACAAGAACCATACCTTTGAAGCGCTTCGACTGGTCACTGCGAGATCCTGAATCGGCTTATCGTTTGCAAAAATAGGGTATCGAGTGCAAAAATAGGGGAGAAGGGGTCGAACGATACCTTCAGCCCACAGATCCAAAGTGGACGTGTTTTTTTTGCCATGCATTGGATGAATTTGGTAAGTCTACGTTGAGGTGGCGCATTCGAATGGTCGTTTCTCGAGGGGATGTACGGCTATGGTTCTTCTAGCTAGGTATCGATATGGTACTGGTTCTAATACCTAATTCGTAATTGATGTAGGAACTTAATTTTCCTTTGGAACGTGCTTAGCCGGGTTTGCTTCAATGGTGCAACAGGGATAAACATGGTCAAGAGAAAATTCGTGCAATTGGTTTGGTGGATCTCTGAAGATCGAGATGCATGGCACCAATATTACTAATAGAAGGTGTTAGAGTTTACAAAATTTACACTTCATTGTCAAATTTGCAATTTTTCATGACACAATTAAAAATGATGAACATAAATAACTAATTCATATTATTCTAGCTAGTCATTTTTTTTGCCATGACTAAATTAGTCATTTATGTTATTCATTTTTAACTCTATCACTTATTATATAGTCATATATGTTATTCAAAATTCATATCTCTTCAACTATAAGGAGTTAGAAGATGCTCCACATATCAACGAAAATGTCTTGACAAGGACTATCTCCCTATGATGGTTTTATTTGCAAATTCTTGGTATAATACCCTTAAATTCTTCAATTTATTCAATACTTCAAAGATTCCACACATAAAGGTGCCAAAGCTCATGTTACCTTATGCATAAGTTCCAAGGTCAAAGGACTCAATGTACATCATCAAAGGCACGAGGGATTCATGGTATTCACATCCATATACTTAACATCAATAAGGAAGAGGTCTCCACCAAATACTCATCGTATCAAGGGTATCAAGGAACCCAACACGACCAAGGTGTGGGGGTGCCTAAACTTCTCCTAGGGTATAATGACCTCATTAAAAACACAAATGACCACATAATGGGTCATTTGGACTCTCTAATGTTTTGATTCTCATCTTATGGCTCTAATGCCCAAACAACTATGTCTTCCTTGCCAAACTATCATGTCCTTCTTGTCGTGTCATCAACAACCACAACCTTTGTCATTAATGCTTTGTCATCAATGACAACCGTGCTCAACAAAGTGGTCCACATAATTTTTAAATTCCACTTAATAAACATCAAGAACAAGAAGGGAAACATCAATTGTCAAGTTGCACACTACCTTAATAGACCTATAATTGTGGAATTCGTCATAATTGTTAATTTTTTAGGAAATGAAGATTTAGAGTGGATCCAATTCTATGAAAATCCTAGATACTACTCGTAATGTTGCATAAGCATTTCTATTGGGTAAAGCTCCAACATGATTTCAATTTATATATTAGATCATGCACAGTTTATTCCATCACTAATCCTACAATAAAGAACAAATGCATTGTACACTCAAATCCCTACTCTAAATAAGACATGGGTATTAATGTCCATGTATTTTATGTCAACACCACCCTCAACGATCTTGGTAATGAATTTTTTTTGTGGTTGTTGATAAGTTCTCTAAGATAACAATTTTGGAACCTTTCAAGAAGAGTGTCACATTAGATAGCATTACTAAGCTCCTCTTCAAGCATGGTGTGTTGAAAAAATCATTATTTCATATACAAACAACAGGTTCTTAACAATCAGTCAAGTTTCGGTAGAGAAAATGGTCAAGACGGGTTTCGTTCTACAAGGCGCCCCGAGATCAAAACCCATTGCTCCTGGGAGGCAACATCTAAATCCAACCATGCTAAGGGTTGGTGCAACTCAGGCCGAGTGCGATCCCCGAGGGATTTTGACGGCTTAAATGCCCCTAGGTTGTGGTTTCTCAAACCAAAGGCTCGCCCAACAAGTTAAAGGGTATTGCAGCTAAAAAAAAGGTTCTTAACTATATTTTGATCCAACATTTGCTCCATGTCCATGGGCATTGAATTAACCAGATTAGCTTCCTTCCATCTTACACTTATGGACAAACAAACATAGTCATGTGTAAAACACTAATTTTGACCTATAGGATGTATTGAAACAAAATATATATTAATTGTAAACTTGTGGTTGTAATGATGAGATTCAAACCATGCGAGCTTAAATAAATAACCTCATGTATAGATAATATTTACAAGTTTGTATAGATTATAGTGTGGATATCAAGGAGAAGGGTCGACTGGTGAATGTCTAGACATGTAAATTATGTAAATATACTTATATGGATACTATAGTAAGCTTGATATGGTGAGATCAATCTATATAAATATTGGTGTTGGAATATAATGTATAATGGTACAAGATGGTTGCAGAGAGCATAGCTATGATTCCATTAAAGGGGAAGAGGAAATGATCTTATGGGAAAGTAATCCTTCATTTCCAAGTGTCAACTTATGAGCTGATACATTTTATATCATGTGTCTTAGATGAAGCCACCCACCTCCAATGAATTACACATCTAATCATTAAATACAAGAAAAAGCTAATTATTGCTTATGGAGTAGCTCGTTACACTTCAAGTTGACTTTTTGGATATATACAATATTTGGTAATTATTGCTTATGGAGTAGCTCGTTACACTTCAAGTCGACTATTTGGATATATACAATATTTGAATGACAACGAGTTGTTGAGACGTTTTACTATGCCAAATATAGCTTTACCTTCCAGTTTCTTGAATATGAGATGGAGTAATTGGGCATTCTAGATACCTACATAGTTAGTGAAAGAGATCGTAGTGAATATACGGAATTGGGCGTTCTACATACCTACATAGATAGTGAAAGATACAATATACAACGATGGGCATGATGACTTAATACAATGATATGTCTAACCAACCATAAGTGTATTAGTGGAGATCGATTGAGTATGTTGAAGACCAGATTTACAATAAAGTTTGTTGAAGTCATTTAAATATTTATATTAAATTATTAGAAAATAAAAATTAATTTGTAAATCGTAAAAATTTATGCTCTTATTTAATGGTTGCATAATATTTGTAACTTAATTATGTTTTAAGCGGTTTTATATTTAATTGTCAGTTATAAAAAATAAATTTAAAAATAAAAATTTAACAATAACTATCTTTTTAATTGCATGTCCTAATAGTGTTGTGTTTGTATCAAAACTATATCGAAAGAACCTTACATAGAATAACAATAACACATATATGCTTGTAAGTTTGGAGCTAAAGCCTTCATTGGACAAAATTAAGGAGCATATCCATATGAATAAAAATACAAGTCTATTAACAAAAAAAACAAGTCCAGAGGCATTTAAAATGACAACCCCACAAGCATAAAAAAACAAGTAGGCAACACAATACAAAGACTTTATTAAAATAATCAAACTGTTGGAATAATGTAGAAATGCTAGGCAGGTATGTAACACCCTGGTTTTGACCCCGTTGCATTAGTTGTATATGATGTATATATTGTAAATAATCATGGTGCGGAGCTAAAGGCCAAGGCCCCACCATTGATTGGTTATGCTATGTTTCGGATTGAAATTGTCATCGATGGTATATCGAGGCATGCAGCATACATATTAAGTTTTGTCATCATGTAAATACACATCTTTAATTAAATGAACCCAACCAGCGATGCTCACTGCAACCATAATGAAAACGGCATGATTTTCTCAAGGATAAGGGGGGGGATTTGTTAAACCATGAACCAATGGGGAAAAAGCCATGTGTCACCACCTTGTCTTATCCAACTACCACCATTAAAATTTCTGTTGTTAGTTGGGGCAGTTATGGCTGGAGAGTGGAGTGTGGCAGGACTGTCAGTCCTTGCCCACACGCACACTCCACCAGCAGGTTGAACCTCATGTTGGGCAGAGAAAGCGGACTCTCCACTCTCTCCACGACGGTGCTGAAGCACTCACGCACTTCCCACTCGCGACTCTCCATTGTCTGTTCATCCTCACGCAGGAACGGTTGTCTATTCAGTTTCTCATGCACAGGCTTCTTTCCTGTTTTGGTCTCCACTGTCATTCACAATTTTTTTTCCACCCAGAGGAATCTGGTGTGTTTCGATCCGCATTTGGGATTTGGTGTAAATCTTCTCTCATGCACTGGGTTCTGTGTTGTTAACACTCACGCAACAAGCTGGGGGCCGTTCGGTCACTATCACCCATGATTTTTCCTGTGGAGAGCCATTTTTTTTACGCTCAGGGACTGTGTGTAAGTTTTCCTTACCGATTTGTGGCTTGTGCACATGTTTTTCCCTCTGTATTTTGGGGTCTGGTGCAAATTTCCCTCACGCACAAGTTGGGAGACTGTATTTCCTTCCCCAGTGTGGTCTGTGTAAGTCTTCCCTGGTGGCTTCGTTGTGCAGAACAGGCTGTTATTCCCCACATTGGTTGGTGGTGTATGCTGTTACGTTTTGGGACTGTTGTAATTCGCTTGGGAGTCGTTTTGGCCACGATAGGGCCAAGAACGACTCAGGAGTCGTTTCTCTGTTTAAGCTCTAACTGCTGATTGATTGCATGCGTGCAATGGTTGGTCTTCGGACTATGTTGGGAGCAGGGATGGGGGCTTGGTTTTCTTGATAAACCTGGTGTGTTTGGAAACCACACAGACAGAGCCAGAGGGTTGGCTTTCTTCTCCACAACCCCTGAATAGCACTGGAAGGGAAGTCAGGGCCTGAGGGACTGTGTAGCAGAGAAGGGACTGATTCCTTGTGTTGGGTGTGTGTGGGTGTCTTAGAAGTCAGGCTAGTTCTGGTGTAGGTGTTCCTAGCTCTGTAATGAGCTTACCAGCTTAGCATTTAGCCTTTTCCAACTCCTGATGGCCTAATAAACCTGACCAGGTTGGTTTGGCTGTCTTTTTAATGGCCTGATAAACCCAATTGTGTTGGCTTGGCTGTGTTTTGTGTACCCTTAGCTATGTGTAAGCCTGCTTGTTCCTTATTCCTTGGGAAATCATGCCCAGCTCGAGGGTGGCAGTGTTGCTGAGAGATTGAGGAGCACGTTGGCCTATGGTTGGGTGGAACGTTGCAGCGACGTAGCTGGTTGCGGAATGAGTTCTTTATAAGATAAGTAATCTTATCTATTTTACTTCTGCAATTATATTTACTGTTAATGAATATGACGAACATTTTGAATGCTTGTTTGATTACATGTTTGCTTCCGTTGTGTATGATAAATAATCATGTATGCATGTTTTAGTTCAAAGCATTATGTTTCAGCATTTCACCATTTTATGAATGTACATGTTCATGGGGCTCTTAGCCTGGATGGTTAATGCCATGGTAGTGTCCTCTTCGTCGGTCGGAGGGTTGGGGACGTTACATCGTGGTATTAGATCTCATGTTGCAGCATGGGCCTGAATGGGCCATGAAAGATGTAGTGACAAATGCAGGATTGCTTTCTGCCCAGCAAAGATCAGAATTTTATGACAGAAAACTTCCACAAAAATTTTCCTAAGTGCCAGAACTGTCGGCTCATCAGAAACGTTAGTGGGAAGGACTTCTGATGCAGCGGAGAGCTAGGCAGAAGCCCACCTGACGGAGGACAGTTGGAAGAAAATTGCAAGAAAATTTTCTAAGTTTTCGTCAGTCGTCGACCGAAAATAGTGGTTGGGTTCACCGACACCGTCGAAGAACTTAGCTATTTGTCAGTCTGCCGTTGCGGCTACCATGTGGACTAGCACTCTGAGGATTAGAAGTCCGACCATCGATGCCGTAATGATCGTTGCTTCTAATTTCCGATATGCCACCATCGGAAAACCTTAGTTGTTGGGTTCGCCGACACATAGTAGTTAGTGGTTCCGACCACCGACAGGTGTTATGTTCCGCGGAAAGAAGAAGAGAAAATTTTTTGAAAAATTTGGCTAAGTGTTGAAGACCATCGGCGATCGGTGAAAGATAGTGGTTTGGTTCGCTGATACTTAGCCAATTGAGCGCTGCCGTTGCAGATGGCTAGACCACTATTCTCCCGACGAGTAGGGCCTCCAACCACCGACGCAGTAAAGAAAGTTCAAAATTTTTCTAAGTAGTGAAAACATCGGCCATCGGAAGTAGAAAGTTATTCATGCGCCCACCGTTTTGGAAGACTAGAGCACTAGCCTTCTGACGAGAAGAGACTGTCGATGCCAATTAGGTTATGCCTTAGCAAGTTGGGCCGCTGATCAGAAGAAGATCGAAGATGAAGGTCTACCGTTGTGGCTACTGATGGAACTATTTGGCCGATGCGTAGTGCTTAGTGGATCCGACCGTCGATGAACAACAGAAGAAGCTAGTTGTTTTGACCGCTGAAACGTCGGATTGATAGTTGGAATGAGACCCGATTCTGAAAAAGGAAATTTTGAGTTTTCCGTGGGACTTCTCAGTAGATTTCGACAGTTTGTCAGTGGGATTTTCAGCTGTTTTTCAGTGGATTTACAGGGCTGAAAAGGATAAAGTGGCAGCGATCTTATGCGCCACAAGGGGGCAAGCCCCCTTGACTCTCGTCGTTCCCCTCGGACAGACGTTATTTGATGAAGGAAATCTTGTGTTTGGAAAAAAAATGTTATTTTATGATTTTTCGAGGAGAAGGTAAGTAATGCTGGTTTATATTAATGTTATGCATCTAACATTTGTGTTACTATAAGGTTTGCAGAATCATAGTCACCTTCAAGGGCAGTATTCCAGGCAGTGCAGTTTGGTAAGTAAGTTGCGGTTCAGTTATGAGAACCCATGATGGGTATGATGCTTGGGATTCTTACGAGCGTGTGCAAGATGCCATGGGAGAAAATGTCCATAACAGAAATGATGACATTGAGTCTAATGGAAGGAGATTCCAAGAGACACCATCAGATGTTGTAGCCACCATGAGAAGCTTGATTAAAGCCCAGGAAGAGCAGCATCAGCTGAATGCTGCAATGTTGCAGAGTTTGACATACTTGCAGAGAAAGATAGACTCTATACGAGGTACAGCAAGACCAGAAGGTAGTAAGAGTAGTACTAGGAGAAGGAGAAGGACTTCTAGTGGATCATCTAACTCTGAAGAATCCAGCAGGGATTCAAGTTCTTCTTCTCATAAAAGAAAAAGAAAGAGACACCATAGGGATCGCTCTCGGGATGAATTTAAGAAAGCTAAACCTCCTACATTCGATGGTGAGGTAAAGACTAGACAGGAAGCTGAAGCTTGGCTTCTTGAGGTAAAGAAGTACTTTCAAGTGCATGATTATTCAGGAAACATGAAGGCAAGAGTTACCATATTCAATCTGAATGGAAGGGCATCCATTTGGTGAGAAAACTTCAAGCAAGTAAAGAGGATCAGTGAAAGGAAGCTTAAGTGGAAACAGTTCAAGAAGTATTTCAAGCAGAAATACCTCTCTGACAGGTATTATGATGACAAGATTAAGGAGTTCCATGGGCTGAGATTGGGACAACAAACCATGGAAGGGTATGCAAATAAGTTTTTGAAGCTGTTGAGGTATGTTCGGTACATCAGAGATGAAAAAGTGAAGGTCCAGCGTTTTCTAAGTGGATTACCTCAGTCTTACAAAGATAGAATTGAGTTTTATGCACCTAGAAATATTGAAGAAGCAATAAGGAAGGCTAAGTATTGCTATGAGCAAAGAAAAGGTAAACCGAATTACCATAGGGCATGGAAGGACAAGAAGAATGAGAAGTTTGACCAAATAAAGAAAGGATTCAAACCTTCTAACTTCAGGAATTAGCAGAAGCAGCCATCCCAAGTTGCGAGTAAACTAGTTGGAGTGACAGGAGAAAAGCCTAAGGATCCACAACAGAATAGAGGGACACTTCAATGTTGGAAATGTGGAGGACCCCACATGCGCAGAAATTGTCCACTCGAGAATGAAAATGCAAGACTGGCTTATAACATTCAAGAAGCAGAAACAGTGGGTCCAGTAGCAAGGGCAGTCCCTAGGATTTATGCAGCACTGGAGGACCGCTAGGAAGATCACCAATCAACTGTGGTTGAAGTTGCAGGTAAGATTGTTGAGCAATCTGTTTCTATTTTGATTGAACCTGGTTCTAGGCACAGTTACATTACTCCTAGGGTAGTGGAGATTTGTGCTTTTAAGAAGGTAAATCATAGGAAATATTGGTTATTTCAGCTAGCCACTGGAACTAAGAGAAAGGTTGGTGAAGTGGTGGAGAAACGCCCATTGGTCATGAATGGATTGGTCACTTGTGTAGATATAAATGTTCTACCACTTGGTTCCTATGATGTTCTCATTGGAATGGATTGGTTAGAAGCTCACAGGGTGAAGCTTGACTGTTACAATAAGACTTTTGAATGCATGAATGAAGAAGGGAACCTAGTAGTTGTGAAAGGTATTCCAAAGGTAATTTCAGTATGACAGGTTTCAGCAATGCAGTTAAAGAAGTTATGTAGGAAGGGTTGCCAGTTGTATGCAGCTCAGATTTTGGAGGAAACAGGAGATGAAACTCCTAGGTTGGAGGACTATCAGGTGTTACAGGAATTCTGGGATGTGTTTCCTGATGAGATTCCAGGGCTTCCTCCAAAGAGGGACATTGATTTCACAATTGAACTTGTGCCAGGAGCAGCACCAGTTTCCAAGACACCCTACAAGATGAGCATACTGAAGCTGCTAGAGCTGAAGTTGCAATTGCAAGAGTTGTTGGAAAAGAAGTATATCCGGCTGAGTGTGTCTCCTTGGGGAGCACCAGTTCTATTTGTAAAGAAGAAAGATGGTACACTCAGATTGTTTATTGATTACAGACAATTGAACAAGGTTACTGTGAAGAATAAATATCCTTTTCCTAGGATTGATGACCTCTTTGATCAAATGAGGGGAGCAAGGGTATTTTCCAAGATTGACTTGAGGTCTGGTTACCATCAGGTGGGAATCAAGGATGAAGACATTCATAAGACAACCTTCAGGACAATGTATGGGCATTATGAGTTTGTAGTGGTACCATTTGGTCTCACAAATGCGCCAGCTACATTTATGTGCCTTATGAATAGTGTCTTCAACAGATATTTGGACAACTTTGTTCTTGTTTTCCTTGATGACATTCTTGTTTATTCCAAGAATGAGAAAGAGCATGAAGAGAATTTGAGATTGACATTGCAATTGCTCAGGGAGCACCAGCTATATGCAAAAGTAAGAAAGTGTGACTTCTATAGAGATAGAATTCAGTACTTGGGTCACATTATCTCAGAGGAGGGTATATCTGTGGACCCTGAAAAGATTGAAGCCATTATGAATTGGCCTACTCCAAGAAATGTGACAGATGTAAGGTCTTTTATGGGACTTACAGGATACTACCGGAAGTTCATTGAGGGATTTTCCAAGGTTGCACATGCCATCACTTCTTTGCAAAAGAAGGGGATGCAGTTCGAATGGACATCGAGGTGTGAAGAAAGTTTCCAGCAGTTGAAGAATCTTCTCACCAGTGCACCCGTATTGAAAGTTACAGATCCAGAGAAAGATTTTGTGGTGTGTACCGATGCATACGGACAAGGGCTTGGAGGAGTCCTTATGCAGGACAATCACGTGATATGTTATGAGTCAAGAAAGATGAAGGAGCATGAGAAGAACTATGCCACTCATGATCTAGAGCTTGCAGCCATAGTACATGCTCTTAAGATGTGGAGGCATTACTTGATGGGTAGGAGATTTGAGCTCAAAACAGACCATTATGGTTAGAAGTATTTGTTTGATTAGCCTACTCTGAACGCTAGGCAAGCAAGATGGCTGGAATTTTTATGTGAATTTGATTTTGAAATGAAGCACATAAAATGGAAAGAGAATAAGGTAGCTGATGCACTCAGCAGGAAGGTGGAAGAAATGCATGTCGCATCTCTTATTATTTTCCAATCAGATTTGAGGAAGCAGATTGTTAATCATGTTGCTAGAGACGAATTGTATGAGCAGGTAAAAGTCAAATTGCAGCAGCAAAGTCCTGAGAAGAGGTATGAGGGATATAAATTGGAAGAAGATGGACTTCTCACTTATAAAGGTAGAATTTATATTCCAGGTGTAGCAGATTTGAGGAGAGCTGTTATGGATGAAATCCATCAAGCTCCGTATTCTGGTCACCCAGGATATCAGAAGACAATTGCTACAGCTAGAAAGTAGTACTTTTTGCCAGGAATGAAAAGGGATATGGCTGAGTACATTTCAAGGTGTATGAAATGTCAACAGGTAAAGGTTGAGCATCAACACCCTGCAGGTTTGTTGCAGCCTTTGCCAGTTCTAGAATGGAAATGGGAAGTTATTTCCATGGATTTTATTACAGGATTGCCAATGACTTGGAGACAACATGATTCCATCATGGTTGTGGTAGAAAAGTTGACGAAGGCAGTGCATTTTATACTGGTTAAGTCTACGCATAAGACGGATGACATTGCAAAGATCTTCATGAAGGAGATTTTCAAATTGCATGGATTGCCTAAGGCAATAGTCTCCGACAGAGATGTCAAGTTAACTTCCAACTTTTGGAAGGGATTGTTTGCAGATTTGGGTACAAAGCTAAACTTCAGCACTGCATACCATCCTCAGATAGATGGGCAGACATAGAGAGTTAATCAGATTCTTGAAGATATGCTTCGCATGTACGTGATGGACAAACCAACCAAGTGGGAAGATTACTTACACTTGGTAGAGTTTGCTTATAACAATGGAAAGTAGGCATCCTTGGGGATGAGTCCATATGAAGCTTTGTATGGAAGAAGGTGTAGGACACTAGCGACTTGGGATAACCCAGTGAACAGGATTGTGCTTGGACCAAAATTGCTCAAGGAAATGGAGCAAGAGGTTGTAAAGATCAGGTAGAATCTGAAAGCAGCACATGACAGATAGAAAAGCTATGCAGATAAGCATAAGGTGAACAAGGAGTTCAGTGTTGGGGATCATGTTTACCTTAGAGTGAGGGCAAGGAAGAGTTCCTTGAAGCTTGGAAGTTGTGCCAAGCTGTCACCAAGATATTGTGGGCTGTTTGAAGTGCTTGAAAGAATAGGGCCAGTTGCATATAGACTTGCATTGCCTGCTAGTACTAGAGCTCATAATGTTTTTCATGTTTCTTTGCTTAAGAGATATGTACATGATCCTAACCATGTGATAAATTGGGATGTGATTCAGGTGGAACCTGAGGGAGAGTTCCGAACCGAGCCAATGCACATCCTCGACAGGAAGGTCACAATGCTCCGGAACCGGGCCATAGGTCAGGTAAAGGTGCAATGGGAGCACTACGGACCTGAAGAGGCTACGTGGGAGCTGGAGGATGCCATGCGATTGGCACATCCATTTTTGTTCAATTCTGCGGGACACTGAGGTGATACCAGTGTAGCATTTTGTTCCAATTTTGTAAAGCACTGAGGACAGTGCTATTGAAGGGGGAGGGGAATGTAACACCCCAATTTTGACCCCGTTGCATTAGTTGTATATGATGTATATATTGTAAATAATCATGGTGCGGAGCTAAAGGCCAAGGCCCCACCATTGATTGGTTATGCTGTGTTTCGGATTGAAATTGTCGCCGATGGTATATCGGGGCATGTGGCATACATATTAAGTTTTTTCATCATGTAAATATATATCTTTAATTAAATGAACCCAACCAGCTATGCTCACTGCAACCATAATGAAAAGGGCATGATTTTGTCAAGGATAAAGGGGAGGATTTGTTAAACCATGAACCAATGGGGAAAAATCCACGTGTCACCACCTTGTCTTATCCAACTACCACCATTTAAAAATTTTGCTGTTAGTTGGGGCAGTTATGGCTGGGGAGTGGAGTGTGGCAGGACTGTCAGTCCTTGCCCACACGCACACTCCACCAGCAGGTTGAACCTCATGTTGGGCAGAGGAAGTAGACTCTCCACTCTCTCCACGATAGTGCTGAAGCACTCACGCACTCCCCACTCGTGACTCTCCATTGTCTGTTCATCCTCACGCAGGGACGGTTGTCTGTTCAGTTTCTCACGCACATGCTTCTTTCTTGTTTTGGTCTCCACTGTCATTCACAATTTTTTTCCACACAGAGGAATCTAGTGTGTTTCGATCCGCATTTGGGATTTGGTGTAAATCTTCTCTCACACACTGGGTTCTGCGTTGTTATCACTCACGCAGTAAGTTGGGGGTCGTTCAGTCACTATCACCCACGATTTTCCTATGGAGAGCCAATTTTTTTACACTCAGGGACTATGTGTAAGTTTTTCTTACCGATTTGTGGCTCATGCACATGTTTTTCCCTCTGTATTTTGGGGTCTGGGGCAAGTTTTCCTCACGCACAGGTTGGGAGACTATATTTCCTTCCCCAGTGTGGTCTGTGTAAATCTTCCCCAGTGGCTTCGTTGTGCAGAATGGGCTGTTATTCCCCACGTTGGTTGGTGGTGTATGCTGTTATGTTTTGCGACTGTTGTAATTCGCTTGGGAGTCGTTTTGGCCACGATAGGGCCAAGAACGACTCAGGAGTCGTTTCCCTGTTTAAGCTGTAACTGCTGATTGATTGCATGCATGCAATGGTTGGTCTTCGGATTGTGTTGGGAGCAGGGATGGGGGCTTGGTTTGCTTGATAAACCTGGTGTGTTTGGAAACCACACATATAGAGCTAGAGGGCTGGCTTTCTTCTCCACAACCCCTGAATAGCACTGGAAGGGAAGTCAGGGCTTAAGGGACTGTGTAGCAGAGAAGGGACTGATTCCTTGTGTTGGGTGTGTGTGGGTGTCTTAGAAGTCAGGCTAGTTCTGGTGTAGGTGTTCCTAGCTCTGTAATGAGCTTACTAGCTTAGCATTTAGCCTTTCCCAACTCCTGATGGCCTGATAAACCTGACAAGGTTGGTTTGGCTATCTTGTTGATGGCCTGATAAACCCAACTGTGTTGGCTTGGCTATGTTTTGTGTACCCTTAGCTATGTGTAAGCCTGCTTGTTCCTTATTCCTTAGGGAATCATGCCCAGCTCGGGGGTGGCAACGTTGTTGAGAGATTGAGGAGCACGTTGGCCTATGGTTGGGTGGAACGTTGCAGCGACGTAGCTGGTTGCGAAACAAGTTCTTTATAAGATAAGTAATCTTGTCTATTTTACTTCTGTAATTATATTTACTGTTAATGAATATGATGAACATGTTGAATGCTTGTTTGATTACATGTTTGCTTCTGCTGTGTATGATAAATAATCATGTATGCATGTTTTAGTTCAAAGCATTATGTTTCAGCATTTCACCATTTTATGAATGTACATGTTCATGGGGCTCTTAGCCCGGATGGTTAACGCCATGGTAGTGTCCTCTTCGCCAGTCGGAGGGTCGGGGACGTTACAAGATATGTAGTTATTGGGTTGATGTGTATTTTCTATTGTAAGCATGTAGAGGTTTTTAGATCCACCTTTCTTGGATCTATGATTTGGTTTGTTATGACTATCTACACCTATATATTGTAATCAATCCTCATTTGATAATTGAATTGATTTGACACCATTCCTTGTATACAAGAGTGAACCTTTGTGCTCTGGAACTCTCTTGCCTCTTTGTGATTAGTTAATTGAAACAACATCCAAATATATTTCCAAATAAGAACTGGCCACCACATCCAAACAATACAAGAAACATAATAAGTAGGAAGAAAAAAAACTAAAAATACCACATCCTAGCACTACGCAAGTAGAAGGAAGTATCTAGGAGGATACCAAGCATTCCAAGGTAAGATATTGTTGGGAATGGATACCCACAAACAGTGATAAAAGTAAACCCGTAAGGAGTACATAACAAACACGGAAAAGATTACTTGGTTATGGAAATAACCAAGCAAGCCAATGAGATTGTATAAATACGATTATAATAAATTACAATAGTAGTAAGATGTTTTTTTATTATCCTGTTACGTTTAGGGATAATTTAATTATTTTGTAATTATCAACTAAAACAACTGGTGATTTTGTAAATGGATCAATGTCAAGGTTATATGGATGGGAAAAGGTTTTCTTAATAGATCTTTGAGTTAAATAATTTGTGAAAGTGGGTCTTTTGACACGGAGGGGGTTTCCTCACTATAATTTTGGTGCCATTGGTCGAGATAGATTCCTTATTCCTTTACTTAGGATATGTTGTTAGGTTGATTTATTTTACCATTGTTTATGGGTAATATGAACTATTTCATAGATGTATGCGAGTCTAGTTTTTGGTTTAGGTTGTTTTGGTTGAAATATTAGCCAACACTGGGCAAGTCAAGAAACCTTGAACCAATGTGTAATGTTTGTTCATTACATGTTTGAGAGACAAGTGTTATTCTTGCAAGATATTCCTATAAGGAAAAGAACAAATCATATTCCTTTTGCCTACACCAAAGAGCACTAAATGGAAGAATATCCAGTGAGGGACTATTGAGTAGAGAAAGAGAAAGTCATCCTTGTGTTGTGTATAGAATTGGAAGAGAGTGCCATGGTTGTTTGATAGTTGGATGAGATGCCTAAAGTGCTATGTAGTGAGATATTATCTAAGCCACAAGAGCAAATGAGTAGGGGCGTGGGATAGAAGCTCGTACCTTGGTTCATTTTCCATTGTGGCACAATAGTTCATGATTAACCATGGCATTGCATTTGATTTTTATGGTTGGGTGGAAAATTGCTCATACACAATCAGTTCTTTGTGCTATATTTTATGAAAACATAAGTACTTTGACTTTGTTTATGAATATGTGATTGAATGTGATTTATTTCTATGGAAATATATGTATTTTCATGTGGCATATGATTTGTTTAAATTTGGTCATAAGGATTTGGTTGCCGTGAATTGTCATTATTCCATGCTTATATATTCCATTGTATTTTATTATCTTGTACCATCTACACATTAATTCATTTTGGGCCTCTATGGAAAAACATCCTTTTGTTATTACGGTGAAATGATTTTTTTAAGGGTCATAATTTAATGGTTAGTTTAAATTTATTCTTGGAAGTGTTAGATGGGGATGTTACATCATGATTATTTTATATACCCTTGGAATGTACAACTCCAAGAATCCATATGCATGATAAACTCTTTAGAGTTCTTTTTGGCCACGACCCTCTTAATGTCCTTCGGTTCCAACTGTTCATTAAATAAATTTTGAGGTCTAAAATGAGTCTCTGAAGAAAAATAGTAAAATAATAAAATAAAAATTATTAATTTTTTATTAACGAAAAGAAATATTTTTCCTATTGTATTTTCAACTTATCTCCCTATAGATTTACTCAAATTTCAAGTGTGAGTACTCATTGGATGCAATGAGTACCCACTTGACATTTTTTTGATAGACCCCTGGTAACAAAAAAATATAAATACATTTAAAAAAATGTAATTCTTTTAACAAAATACTTTTTTATTTTATTTTTATTTTTGTGTATTTCAACTTTTTTCTTATCGAGGGTCTTCGAAAAGTGTGTCGAGTGGGTATTCATTGTACTCACACTCAAAATTTACATAAACTTAAGATAAGTTAAGAATACGATAGAAAAAGTATTTTTTTTCTTTTCCTTTCAAAACTATTTACCCTTATGGTTGATATCATCATCTTAAATTGTGACTCTTCTTGTAAAGTTGATTTAGTAATACATTTTTTGTTTTCAAGCCCATTTTTTGACCTCAAAGTTCCTCTAATAAAACCCATGGATATAGATTTTACCTTTGCATCAACACATGAAAAAATCTTTTATGCTTAAAACAAGATAGACAAAGCAATAAATTTGTTGAACATATTCATGTATCTAATAATAAGTTTGCACACTATATTTTACAGAAACTCAATACAAGTACCAAAAAAATGACATCATCAACATCAAATTCCACATATTTTTTAAGATGTTGATAAGGTAGGTTGTATTTGTTAAAAAGTGACTCGCATGTCCCCGTAAGAAGTCCATAGTATTCAAATATGACCCTTACATAATCTCCAATGCAATGAGAGATAATTATTTTAAGTTAAATATTCACCCTTCCTTAAGTTACAACCTCTATTTATTATGGTGTTACTTTAACCATACGTTTCATCTTTATTGTATACCTTAACGTTAAAAAAACACTTGGATGTTGTAGAGTTCAACCTTCATAACATGGAGCAAGCTATAATGAATGAGATCATAGACATTGAAAAGAATCCACCAAAAGACCATACAACTTTATTATGTTGTCAAAACAATGTAGCTTCCTCATTGACATAAATAGTTTACCGAAACCTAGATTCTATGGAACTTCCTCCATGTAGTATGACGTGCAATGAGCACGATTTCTACTGAAGGGTAAGCACAAACCAAGATACCTTTCGTAGGGATGGTTTGGTTGTGACATTGGTATTTTTTTTAATCATGAATTTTTCAATGATTGTGATATTGGTATTTGGAATTATGATTTTCTAAGAATATTTTTTTACATATTAATGCTATCCAAACTAATGATCAAGTTGAATAGGTTGGTATTAATTTCAATTAGAAAGGTATATTTTTATGGTGAAAATTTTTGAAAAAAGTTTTCATTTTCATTGACAATAATAAATTAAGTATACACCATGAGAAATTTATCTTGTTGAGCAATATATTATCATGTTCATTCGTAAATAATTTTTTTTAATGTAAAAAATAAGGTCAATATATTGTAGGTATTGAGGGGCTAGGGAGTAGGATATGGGGGATTTATATGTATTGTGGGGTGTAAACATGGTTTCTAGTAAAAATAGGGAATAGATTATAAAATAAGGTTTTTATTAATTGGGAATATGTATTGGGAGGGGGCTCAACAAAATGATTTTTGTAAGTAATTATCAATGTCTCGTGAAATTAGGGTACATAGAGGGATAAATCCATAGATACAAACCATTCAAACACTCCAAAACTATAACACACCGATACAAATAACATAAAGTAGAAAGACAAGCTAGGCATTGGAAAATTAACAATGGGAAATGGGGACTAGGAGGTTGGCCACTTGCAATGGAGATTAAGGGTGAAGCAAGAAAACAGATGGGATTTTCCTAAAATACATTTTTCATCTACATAGTTAACACCTTTATTGCAACCTAGCAATTTAAATCTTTGAAATTTATTGTGCATTAAAACATTTTAAAGCCATGTGAAATAATTTAATATGGTTATATCAATGAGAGTGTCCATTTAATTATTTAAGATGACATAAGTAGATTAAAAACATTAATTACACCTAAAGTATAGCTCAATATGAAAGAGATGTTGTCACCTTGAATGTTACCTAAAAAAATAAAAATAAAAATGGTTAAAAAAATAAATCTCTTCTAATAAAATAAAAAATTAAAACCAACATATATCCATCTTAAGTGTGAATCTATCAAAATTGAGAAGAATTAAGTTTATTGAGGTGTGAATTTTCCTATTGTATATAAAAAATAAAATAAAATACAATTACACTAGAAGTCCTTGATCTATAAATCTATGCTAATGCAACTTTGTTCCTTTCTAATTCAACTATACACTCAAGTTTGACTTGATATTACAGACAAGATAACAACATGAGATAAATGTAGAAACCAATGGCATCCTATACATGATAGTATTAATCTATATATAGTTAAAGCGTATATACTATATAAGACCTAGACCTTGTGAGTGAATTCCATGATATAATCTATGGAAAGCATTGAAGTACTCTTATATTAACTTGCTAATTACCAGTTACCATAATTAATGTTTAATAGGCCGTATATAACATAATCATTTTTATGTAATTTTAATATAACGTATAATTTTTTCTTTTAATTTCAATTTTTTTTAATCTTTTAAATGACGGCAAATTTTAGCAGCACTTTGACGTGCACAATTTTTATCCCTTGTCGCCACTTGCCCAATACGTCCTGAGTGGAGTAAACTCCAACACTCGCGACGTATCAGATGAGGTAAGTCGACATGCTGATGGACATTGTGGACATAGATCGTTCAACGATCCTTACACCCCGTGATAGACTGAAGCTTTCCGTATTTGGTATCTTTTGATATTTGGTGTGTTTTGATCGTACCAAGATATTTTCAACTCACTAAATTATTGAACAAACCTCCATCAAACCATGTTACGCAGTATTGCCAACTCACTTCGCATTCATATTACAAATTTGGTAAATTTGGTTTATCTGAGACTTTCTGAGTGGAGTTTGTTCAGGCCAAATTCCAATTTAGCACATTCCTATTTGCTTTATCTGAGTAGAGTCGGTCAAGCCAATTTAGCACATTTCTGTTTGAATAGATAAAAGTTGAAAATAAATTCAGTCCAGAGGTCGTCGCTAGGCGTACCCGTCTCTTTTACATTAAAATATATGTACAAGTGGAGCAATGTTCTTGAATTCTATGGGGACAAGTCTTATTTAACCATTACCTTGGTGCTGCAAGTCCATAAAGGAATAATTCCGGTGAAATGAATTAGCAACCGAAATCAAAGCCACTACTCGGCAACAACGACATAATCCCCATTGGAATCCAACCATTGTATTATTTTAAGGTCAGTCAATCAGTTAGTGCGGTAGGGTTGGTAGGGTGTACATTGACTCTGGAACCTACATTATCATGTCAGTTTGGCTATAAAGCGCTCATTTGCAAACACTTCAGTAGTCACTGCCTGCACTTCTCATTGCTGCAATTCCTGATAATTCTTGTTTTCTGTACCTCTATATTGAGCTTTGAGAATGAAGCAGTACAGCATGAAGATCACTGCTATTGCTATTAGAGTATTTATGTTAATCCATCTAATTTGTTCTAGCGTTAATGCTTATGTGTTTGCGGAATCTCAGGGAACTAGAGTCGGATTTTACTCGTATACATGTCCCAGTGTTGAATATATAGTAAAATCCACCGTTCAATCACATTATGCTTCTGACCAAACCATTGCACCGGGGCTGCTGAGGCTTTTCTTTCACGATTGCTTCATAAACGTATGGATTTATATTTGATTTTCTTTATTTCGTATTCTTAGATCAAAGGGATTGATAACTTTACCATGAAGACGTGGGATTGTTTTGATTGCAGGGTTGTGATGGATCCATATTGATTACCGGTCCATCTGCAGAGAAAAACGCGCTTACAAATCTGGGTTTGCGAGGATTCGAAGTTATCGAAGATGTGAAGTCGAAAGTAGAAGCTGCATGTCCAGGAGTTGTTTCCTGCGCTGACATACTCGCGCTTTCTGTTCGTGATGCAGTAGTTCTGGTATGGACTGCGCAACCCTCTAAACTTTCTTTCCATGACAGTATTTCATCACTTCTTGCAGCTGCATGGTTTGAAGTTTGGTTACATTACATTTTCATTTCGATTTTGGGTAACGAAAGTGTTAACGTTATTGACATTACAGACGAAGGGACCGAGCTGGTCTGTTCCGACGGGAAGGAGAGACGGGTTAGTGTCGTCTTCATCAGACGCCGCTACTTTGCCGACGCCATCGGATTCCGTGAGCGTACTGAAGCAGAAATTCTCAGACAAAGGCCTCACTGCTGAAGACCTTGTCATCCTTGTTGGTAACAACTCTGCATGCTCTCTACATTAATACGTTGCTGCGACCATAGACGTTGCCAGAATAATTAATCTATCTAGGGTTTACTTTTTGAACATCCAGGAGCGC
>LPNX010741813.1:47578-122877 GCA_001517045.1 Pseudotsuga menziesii | reverse complement strand
ACGCAGGAGCGAGCTTCGGTGTATCGAGCTTTAACTTGGCTTTCACACAATCGATGGTGAAGATGAGCAAAATCGGAGTGAAGACAGGAACGGATGGCGAGATTCGTAAGGTCTGTTCGGCGTTTAATTAATAATGAAACCGAAAAGGTAACATGGTATCCTACTACCGTATAAGTGTACTACAACGTTCGTTTGATAAGTATTCAGAATTTGTGTAATGTTAAGACTGCAGCCACGCATAATGCAAGCTGCAATCTCTGATTATGTATTCATATATTGTGAAATGTCTGTTATAATTAGAGTACTGGAGATGTGACTGATCAGTCAGATTCTCAGAATTAAGCAAGCTGTAACCTCTGGTAATGCCTTCGTAATTTCTCTAACGTCTCTTGTAAGCCGAAAAAATTGATTGGCCATCTTAATATAAGAGACTCAAATAGTGTTTTGCAGAATGTTTGGTTGCCTAAAATTTAATTACGACCTCCGGACAAAATCTCTTTCGTTTAATTTACGTGCAAATAAATAACTTTGTTCGATAATATGGAATTAAATTAATGATTTGATTTGTGATAATTTCTAAGTATAAACAACAAACGGAACCGATAGAGATTAATGCTTCATTCTTTATTAAATTTTAATTTTTATGATAGGTTTTACTTTTCTTAGTTACTGAAGGTGTATATATGTTAGAATTTAACTATCTATGTTTTTTCATCTATGGACAGAGTGATTTCATCTATTAACAGAGTGAGACAAGTGTACTATCGGCGTCCAAAATTAAAAAAGAAAGAGACAATTGTACTCTCTAGATAGGGAAAAACATTAATATAAAAAGTATGTGCCTAAATTTACGCCTATCCACGTATTCAAACACATTAATTAATTTAATGTGGTTGTTGCTAGTAAAGGATGAGCCCATAGACATATCTACAAAGTATTAATCAAAATAATACTGTTTATTTAATTATTTAATTTAATAAATAATATAATTTATTTTATTTATTACCATGATATTTAGTTAATATAATGATTCTAATACTATTATATTATATTATTTTATGGTCAAAATACGGTTATTGGTCAAAATATTGATGTGAAACTAATAAAATATAGTATTTTATTTATATAATTTTATTAAAGTAAACATAAAATAAAGAGGTTATTTTTATGAAAATAGAAATATTTAATTATTATATTTTATTAAATATGCTAATTAACAAGAAGGTATTTAATTTGCATGTTATAAACAAATGTAATAAAGTATATCATCACAAATTCATAGTAACCTAGCCATAAAGTTCCATAAGATATTATTAATGTACCAAGTCAAGATATGTTCATTATTATGTTTTTATCTATATTATGTATTGTGTCGCAGAACATATGAAGATCTGACATCAAATCGTGAGCCAAATTGTGACAATGTGACATACCCTTTGTTTAATTTCATAATGTGACAAAGACATTGGGGAATGCAAGCATTCAAATATGGCGTCGGAGGTTGGCAAATGGTTATGATAATCTTCCTTGAAAATGTCACATCGCAACGTTAGGATTTTTAATCAAAGAATAATATGTTGGTGAAAGGTTTTATTAGATTCTAATAGTACAAAAGCTGTCTAATTGTCATCTTGCATTATCAAATCGTTCCCTAATCCATTTTTTGAGATTATGTAATTCATTGTAATGTTGGATTGTAAGTTTTTTTCATTGTAATGTTGGATTGTAAGTTTTTTTCATAGTTGGGTCTAGCTATGTATGCAATGGTTTTCACATGTTCTATTTCGACATACATAAAGTATTGATAGAAATAATATTGTTTAATTAATTATAATAAATAATATCATTTATTTATTACCACATTATTTAATTAATATAAAACATTAAATAAAACATAATACGTCTGAAGATAGGCATAAATTTAAGCACATATTATAGGAAAAAACATTAATATAAAAAGTATGTGCCTTGTGAGTAGAGCGCATAGACATATCTACAAAGTATTAATAGAAATGATATTGTTTATTTAATTATAATATATAATAAATAATATTTAATATATTTATTACCATATTATTTAATTAATATAAAACATAATATACTTAAAATATTATTAATACAATGTTTTTTTGTATAGTATATATGAAAAATATATCATGAAGTTAATTATATCCAATATTTATTATTCACATGTTATTTAAACTAACCTAATATTAGATATCATCACAAATTTATAGTGTAACCTAGCCATAATGTTCCATACCATGTTATTGATGTACCAAGTCAACATATGTTCATTATTATTAGAATAAAGATGATCAACGTCACAATGTGACATAACCAACGTTTTTCTCTATAGTATGTATTGTGTCACAAAACATACAAAGATGTGACATGAAACCCTTGCAAACTGTGACAATGTTACATAGCCTTTGTTTAATTTCATAACGTGACAAATACATTGGGGAATGCAAGCATTCAAATACTATGTAGGAGGTTCACAAAGGGTTATGATAAATTACATCATTAATCCCTAGTTTACCGGATTTTCGTCACATTGGAAACAATTATAACTCTGATTATGTTGGGATGCAATGTTCATGATGGTTGATGTGTCTTTGCTACATACCACATTGTTTACGATTCAATATGGTTGTGTTGCTTAAAGTAATTTGTTGCAATTTTGTTATAAAGTCACATGTTGTAAAGGAGGTTACAAGTTCAAATAATGAGAATTTGATTATTTTTAATTCATTTGATTATTTTATTTAATAATGTAGCAACCATTCTTCTAAACATCCAAAGATACATATTAATGTGTCACATGCTGGGAATTATCACAATGTGACATAACCCTTGATGATTGTCGATAATGTAACATAACCTGTGACAAACGTCACAATGCGACATAACGCTTATTAAACTCCCACTATCACATTATTAAGTTGTCTAATTGTTATGTTATTTTAGATTGGAACGCAACATGGAGATGAATGAATGGATGTTATGTTATGTTAATTGTTAATAATGATAAATTAATAATTTAATTGATTATAAAATAATCTTGTTTATTTAATTATAATAAATAATATTTAATAGATTTATTACCATACTATTTCATTAATATAAAACATAATATACTTAAAATATTGTGATTCACTTGTTATAAAGTCACATGTTGTAAAGGAGGTTAGGAGTTCAAATAATGAGAATTTGATAATTTTTAATTCATTTGATTATTTTAGTTAATAATGCAACAACCATTCTTCTAAACATCCAAAGATACATATTAATGTGTCACATGTTGGGAATTATCACAATGTGACATAACCATTGATGAATGTCAATAATGTAACATAACCTATGATAAACATCACAATGTGACGTAATTCTTATTAAACGCCCACTATCACATTATTAATGTGTCAGATCTTTGGTTGTGTTAACATATACCAACCAAACACTATAACAAACCATGGCTTAATGTCGTAATCTGATATAACCCTTGATAACATCACAATGAAATGTAAACCTTGATAAACATGACAATGCAACATAACAATCTACATTACTATGTAGAATGTGGATGATAATAATTTTAATACCACTATATTACAGTATGTCAAAATATGGTTATTGGTCAAAATATTGATGTGAAACTAATAGAATATTGTATTTAATTTAAACAATTGTATTAAAGTAAACATAAAATAACGGGGTTATTTTTATGAAAAATAGAAATATTTAGTTATTATATTTTATTAAATATGCTAATTAACAAAAAAGTATTTAATTCACATGTTATAAACAATTGTAATAAAGTATATCATCACAAATTCATAATGTAACCTAGCCATAACGTTCCATAACATATTATTGATGTACCAAGTCAAGATATGTTCTTTATTATTAGAATGTAGATGATCAACATCACAATGCGACACAACCAATGTTTTTATCTATAGTACGTATTGTGTCGCCGAACATACGAAGATGTGACATCAAATTCTGAGCCAAATTGTGACAATGTGACATACCCTTTGTTCAATTTCATAATGTGACAAGACATTGGGGAATGCAAGAATTCAAATACGGTGTGCGAGGTTGACAAATGGTTATGATAATCTTCCTTGAAAAAGTCACATCGCAGCGTTAGGATTTTTAATCAAAATATAATATGTTGGTGAAAGGTTTTATTGGATTCTAATAGTACAAAAGCTATGTAATTGTCATCTTGCATTATCAAATTGTTCGTAATGGGTTTTGTGAGATTATGTAAATCATTGTAATGTTGGATTGTAATTTTTTTTCATAGTTGGGTCTAGCTCTGTATGCAATGGTTTTCATTTGTAATTAATTACATGATATCATTTAAATAATTTGTTCCAATATTACAATTAATAAGACATATTAATTTATTACTATTGGATATAAATCTCATATAGTTTGGAGATATTTATTAATATTAGGAAACAATTCATGTAATAATAATGTTTTTCTTATTTATTATAATACTTTATACTATCACACTATTAATGTGACACATCTTTGGTTGTTTTAACATATACCAACCAAACACTATAACAAACCATGGCTTAACGTCGTAATGTGATATAGCACTTGATAACGTCATAGTGAAATGTAAACCTTGATAAACATCACAATGCGACATAACTCTTTTTTAACACCCACTATCGCATTATTAATGTGTCACAACTTTGATTGTTTTAACATATACCAACCAAAAACTATAATAAACCATGGCTTAGCATCGTAATGTGATATAACACTTGATAACGTCGCAGTGAAACATAAACCTTCATAAACATCACAATGCAACATAACATTCTACATTGCTATGTAGAATGTGGACGGTTTAAGCCATTTCTTTTGTCAAACAACATATATCAATAAAATTCTTCAAAAAAATTTTAAAACATCCAAAGACACATTATTAATGTGTCACATCTTGGGCATTATTGCAATGTGACATAACCCTTGACAAATATCACAATGTGACATAACCCTTGATGAATGTCGCTAATGTAACATAACTTGTGATAAATGTCACAATGCGACATAACGCTTATTAAACGCCCACTATTACATTATTAACGTGTCACATTTTTTGTTGTGTTGACATATACCAACCAAACACTGTAACAAACCATGGTTTAACGTCGTAATGTGATACAACCCTTGATAACATCGTAGTGAAATGTAAACCTTGATAAACATCAGAATGCGACATAACATTCTATATTACTATGTAGAATGTGGATGGTTTAAACCATTTATTTTGTCAAACGACTATATATTCCTTTATGAGCATCGAAAGAGACAATTGTACTCTCTAGATTAATAATAATTAATTATTTCAATAAAAATAGCTTAATTAAGTTATGATAAAGTTAGTGATAGTTGTAAAAATTAAAATTAATCATCAACTATTTGATTATTAGATAGAACTACGAGTTTAAGTCTATAGCTTATTAGATACAACTATGAGCTTAACTCCAATGATTCTAGAACTATTAGCTTAAGTTCAACTATAATCACAGTTTTACTGGATAACTATTAGATACACTATTAGTTTAACTCCAATGATTTTACAGCTATTAGCTTAACTTCAAGTCTAATCACTTAAGACTTAGTCCAAGTGCATTTGGTATGTAGGAGTCTAGCTAATGTGACTCATGTAACATCTAGTAGTTGGAGATCTAGCTAATATACAATCCATATTACATGTTTAGGTTTTCCATATATATATAATTAGGTTTTCGATTCTTTTTAACTCATAATTAACAATTTCAAAAAAATTAAAAATAGCTTAGTTAACATCTCATAAGTACAATTCATGATAGTTGGAAATACAAACTTGAGCTTCAACTACTCGATTGTTAGATACAACTATTCAATTATTAGCTTAAAACATTGATGATACAAATATAAGCTTAGCTTCAAATCTAACCATGACTTTTTAACTTCAACTCTAATCACTGTTATATTGCTTAAATATTAGATTAACTCCAATGATTCTACAACTATTAACTTAACTTCAACTCTAATCGGGGTTATATTGGATAACTATTACATTGTTCCAACATTGATACAACTATTAAAATAAATTTAGATGAACTCCATCTCTTAGCATGAGAAGTTGACGTTGATTGCATTGATAAGGCATAGTCTAAGCTTTATTATGCACACTGATAAGGCATAGTCTAAGCTTTATTATGCACATTAACTCCACTCCCAAGTGCCATATGGACTTTAAGTGCCACATAATTTGCACATTACCTAAGTGATTGTTCTTTGTGCATGGTTCACTTCAATCAACGTCAATTTCTCATGCTAAGAGATGGAGTTCATCTAAATTTAAGCCCAATACTGATACAACTATTAGCTTAACTCCAATGATGATACCACTATGAGCCTAACTTCAACTATGAGCTTAAAAACCATAAATTAAGTGGTTTTTATAAATTAGCTTAACTATTAGATACAAGTAATTGACACATTATTTAGTAAAAAAACATTATCAATATATCAATGTAAAAGGAGGTAGAAAAAAATGTGTTATAAATGTACAAATAAGTTAATACATGCATAGTTATCAATTTGCAGCTCTTGAATGTTTGATGAGTTATTTTTTATTTTTGAAGTTTTCTGAACTTAAAAATAAATTTAAAGTAACAAGTGAACTAATAAAAAATTTGTAAGTGTAACAATTTAAAGCTTGATTAATGATTATAGTTAACCATTTAACTAAGCTCATAATTTAAATCTAAAATGCATTTAAGTATTACAACATATGACTACCATGGAATGAATCTGGACTATATACTTGTTACAATCAAGTTAATTTTGTTAATCCCATCAATAAAGCCCAAAATATGAGGTGCTGACACAAATTCTCAACTTGTGGCGGCCACATTTTTAAATTTAAAAACAAGATAGGATGAAACTTTAAATTAATCTTGTTAAACTGCTCAATAAAGCTATCTAAATAATTGAGGCCTATTATATAACAAATAAAAATTAATCATATTTAATATAAGAAAGAAAGTTAAATGAAATGAAATTTATATACTATTTAAAATTTTTGAATTTAATTAAATAGTAGAAAATATATATTTTTAACAAATAACTAATTAATTAAAATTTAAAATTATCAAAAAAATTTAACTATATTTTCATTTTCAATTTATTAGTAACTAGTTCAAAGAAGAAAATTAATATAAAAAAGATTAGAATGAACTCTATAGCTAAACAAGTCATTGGTTTATTCCTAAAATTCCATGGGTTGAAAGGGTTTTCCATCTCCGTGAGTTTATGCGAGTTGATGATGAAAATCACTTTCTCTTAGACTGCCTTAGTTACACCCACATTAGATCTGAATTTTATATTATTTGTTACAATACAAACCTTTATAACCTCCTAATTTGGAAAGTTTTTTAACAAGCTTTTTGAGTACAAAAACAAGATTTTAAAGAAAGCCAAGTATTATCTTTCTTAACTTCTCATAAACCAAAATTGGTTTAATCATCATTATTATAATCAATTTCATTTTTTTTTTAAATCCAACTATATTTCCAAAATTATTGAAGAAATATATAAATAAGTAATCAATAAAATGTAATATCTTAACATCTTCTTTATAAAAAAAAGCATTTTTTTCTTAAACTATAAATTAAAAAAAAAACATTTTCTTAATTAAAATGATGAGAACAATATGTTTGACTATAGCGGTTGTTGAATGATGAGAACACTATGTTATGAATTATGTGTTTTTATTTTTTATTTTTATATTAAATTTTCAATGTTTTTACATGTATTAGTTTTTAAGAAAGTTGTATTGTATTAGTGTAAATCTATTGATTATTAAAGTGATTTGATGTTTTCTTTTTATGTAAATTAATAATTTATTAAATTTATTCTTTTAAACATTAAATAATTTAGAAACAAAATATACATGTTATTTATGAATATTAAAATTAAAAAAAACAAAGAATCAAAAATATTTTTTTATAGAAAATATAATGTAAATAATAGTGGGGATCGTACGAAGTTAGTTCAACTAGTGTTACTTTAGAAATCGAAAAACGCACGTCCGAAATGTAAATTTATAATGCATATACGTTATTGTGGCTAGGTTCGAAAAACTCGAGCCAAAAATCGAGGCTAAGCTTAGTTAGCCTATATCGCATGTGCAATATATCGCACTCGCGTTTTGTAAGAGTTACAAATCGCAAATGCGATATATCTCACTTGCAATTTGTAATACCAAAAAAAATAGGGGCTCTATGCCTCAATTTCTCATTTCACAGTCAAGGTCGTGAGGAATGGGAGTGCGAAAAACCAAAAGGGCGATTTGAGTTTGAGCAAATTTGGAGGCGAATTTGGAAGGGTTGATTCACAAGTTGGATACAATGGAAGGTAAGTGGTCATTTCCTTTAAAATTGCTTTCAATTTTCATTTGTGTTTGTTAATTTTATAGTTTCTTTAATTTTTAAAACGAATTTAATAAAAATTCTTGAATTAAATCAAACAATGAAATTTTAAAACAATTTTGAATTTGTTGTTTTAATATTGACAGAGAACACAATGTTGAAGAAAATGTGCAAAATGAAACCACTGATAACCAAGACCCAAACCTAAATACAGACACAAACCGAAACACGAAGCGGGAACAAGACCGAAATTCATAGATTCTAGCTCGTTTGGGTGCATTGAGGCACCTTAGCTCACTGTTTAGAGGGGGGGCCATTTAAGATAATCATTAGCCAAGGAATTAGATACCATAACAAACACAATTGTCAATGCTCTAGGAGCACTATACAACATTAGCTTGTACAGATATTGCCAGAGGCAATACTATTCCAATCGGTTGATCTATAAAGACGTCAAAAAACTAAAGATGACCAAAGACCAATTGTTTTCAATATTCTAGGACCCTAGCACCGGATTGGTTCCAACCACCAGTCGACCACACATTTACATAGACTGGTGCATGGAACCAAATGTGAAATCCAATTGGATGGATCGCTGGTACATGGTCTTCGATGAAGACCCTCATGGGAATAAAGACATCCCATTCTATTTCTTGAGAAAGTTGTATGCAGGATTTATCTTGGGGAAACATGTGAACTATTTTGATATTTTATAGTTCTAGGGTGTCGTTCATGGGATGCCCCAAGATAGGGAAGGGGCTAGAACTGATCTTAACTATGTGACACACCCTCCACGCACACCAAAATCCCCTTGGGTATATCCTCCTGCGGGTCCCATGATTGATGATACATAGGAGGCCTTATTCGACTTGGCAGATACATTGCTTCAACATGGGACTGTTGTTTAAGGTAGTGTAGGCCAAGGGATTGGCACTTCTGAGGTTGAACCATCGCATACTCAAGATCCACCTACTAGGTCTCCAGACTGTACTAGAGCTATAGGTCGCACTGGAGACATAAAGGGTCCAAATCATCGTGTTATTCCACACCCTCGCACAACGTGTGGAAGCATATGCTATGGGCCTACTTCAGAGTTCCGAGATGATGGAATACTTCGACATGTAGGTAAAACTCATTCTTTACATATTATATTTTGTTTTATATCACAGTTTTCAATTGTTTCGTAATTTATTTCTCTTTAATTATCTAACAATTTATGGGAACAAATATACAGCTGGTGTCCCAAGACACCCTAGATTCGCATAGTCCAGTGGTTGATGTTGATGACATTGATGCAACGATCAATGTTGCATATGATTTTGGTGCTTCATCATTAGCTGTAATAACTTTACTTTTTAATTTGTCATCGTTATTTACATATTTTTAGTACAGATTGCAACATTCAATACGTCCTAATTTGGATACAATATGTTTTATGCAGAGTGGGAATGATGAGTTTGTGGAATCCCAAGCAGGTACCTCGCATGTAGAGGAAGATTCCCAAACATAGGTATTATTTTAAGTATGCTTTTAATGATTCAACATGTATGCTTTTAATCATTATAAATTTTCTAATTGTATCTTTATGTTTTGTTATGTAGCATGATATGTATGCCAGCCTAACGACTTTTTTGATTGATTCATATGCCCATCCATTTAGGCCATTGACAGTTAGTTCATCCTTTGGTGACCCACTTCCTCACCTTTCACAGGTATATGTAGTATAGTTTAATTTGTACATGCAAGTATGTCTCGCTTTCTTTGAAAAATTCATTGTCCATCCATGTAGTATATGTCTTGTTTTCTTTTTATTTGCTGACATTGACATATGTTACTTTATACATGAATCTAGTGAGGCAGTGGTGCTTGAAGAGCACCAAATCTAGGTTGTTGGTGACCCACCTCCCCCCCCACCCAACGTACATGTATGTTTCACTTTCTTTGAAAAAATCATTTTTTGTCCATGTAGTATATGTTTCATTTTCTTTGTATTATGGTGACATTGTCATATGTTACTTTATGCAGGAATCTAGTGAGGCAACGGTGCTTGAAGAGCACCAAATCGATGTTGTTGATGACCCACCTCTGCCCCCCAGGTACATGTATGTCTCGCTTTATTTGGAAAATTCATTGTCTGTCCATGTAGTATATGTCTCATTTTCTTTGTATTTGGTGACATTGACATATGTTACTTTATGCATGCATCTAGTGACCCAGTGGTGCTTGAAGAGCACCAAATATAGGTTGTTGGTGACCCACCTCTCCCCCTGAGGTACATGTATGTTTCGATTTCCTTGAAAAAATTATTTTCCATCCATGCAATATATATCTCGTTTTCTTTGTATTATCTGACATTGACATATGTTACTTTTTGCAGGAATCTAGTGAGGTGGCGGTGTTTGAAGAGCACCAAATCGATGTTGTTGGTGACCCACCTTTGACCCCCCACTAGGTACATCTATGTCTTGCTTTATTTTAATTACGTTTTTAATGATTCAACGTGTACTTTTTTAACTATTTGAAATTTTCTAATTGTATCTTTATGTTTTTGTACGTAGGAACCCTATGTTTGATATAACTATCCACCAAGCGACCTTGATCGCTAATGCATATGCCAATCCTTTTAGCCCGATGTTAGCTATTCCACCCACTGGTTACACACCTCTTCACGTCCCCTAGGTATATTTATATATCACTTATATTGTATCTATGTTTCCCCAATTGTCCCTCCATGAAGTATAATTAGTATCTTTTTCCTTGTTCCCCCCATTGATATGCTGACATTGAAATATATATTATTTTATGCAGCTTGATAGTGAGCGAGTGGTGCTTGAAGAGCACCCAATTGGGGTCGTCACTCACCCACCTCTCCCCCCCAAGTACATGTATGTCTCACTTTATTTGAAAAATTCATTGTCCCTCCATGTAATATAGTGTTCATTGTACATGCAAGTATATTTTTGGTGCACCCATTGATTTGCTAACGACATATATATTATTTTACGCAGATTGATAATGAGCAAGTGGTGCTTAAAGAGCACCCAATCAGGGTCGCTGCTAGTGAAACACCATCACTTACACCACAACCCACCATAACTTACTCACGGACAATAAGTAAAAATGTTATATTGGTTTGGAATTTGAACAAATGTACATAGAATTTTATAGGTTGGTAAACTAACTTACAAATTTTGGTTTGTGTGGAGTCTCCGAAAATGAGATATGTCCCTCTTGTTCAGCATTGGGGATCACCACTAAGCAATCGGAAAAGGAAGCTAGACTTCTCACAAGCCATTAACAGTGGCAATGAAAGGGGGGATAAATAGAATTAATGTATAGGGGTGATACATACATGTAAATTTTTGTTTGTATACACACAGATGTACAGTATGATCCATTCTTTTGTATTATTGTCATGGCATGCCATTTTTGAAAACATTATATGTACATATAATATAAAGCAAGATTTAAATTTATATATATGGTTGACTTGATTTTGGAACATTATATTTATTATATGCCTTTCAGATAGGTTTAACTATGTCTTTAATTAAGTATGTGTTTAATTAAAATGATAATACGTGGTTCACCTATGTGATATTATGATATTATAGACCTTATCATGACATGTCCTACTAAGTATTTTAAGATCTCCAATACTTCAAGGAAGAATGTATGACTCATCTAACTAAGATCAAGTAACCATTAAGTAAGCCATGGGAGATAATCACTAGATCAACACCATGGGAGATAATCACTAGACACCGCATCATAAGTTGTTTAGGACATCCTACAAAGATAATCAAAACTCCATACAAGACCAAGACAAATGAATTGTATCTATGAAAATCAGAAAGATATATAACTTCATAAATCCATACTTAATGAAATACCAAGATCATGGTTCAATTAACAACCCCTGTAGGGCTATCATCAACTTTTTAACATCATAACCTCTATAACACTTTTTAAAACCTTTGAAAATCGACACATTAACATGAGCTAGGTCAATTCTGTCTTTCTAAGAGAATTTTCAAGAAAGAGTATCATAAAGGTAAATTCCCTCTACCTAAGAAATTCCATGGAATGTACAAGTGCCACTTGATCAACAAGAAACCTGTAAATACCACCCTCTATCAACAAACTAAAATCATTGATGGTGCACTATTTTCCTTCAAATGGAACTTTATACTATACATATAGTATTGTTGATTCACCTCCTAAACTTCTCTGAAAATCATCCTAGCTATCCTCTTTACAATTCTAATTATATATACCTTAAACTACCCTAACCATACACTAAATTGTTGTTGGTTGAAAATAATACGTCATAAATCAGCTACCTAAACCTCATCATTACCCTCTCATCTCATGTCCTAAACCATCCTAGACTACCCTGGAACCTTACCCTACCATCTTTTCCTCAAACTACAAATTCTGAGTTTAAATCATTTATTTGCTGCAACTTTTTAAACAAAATATGAATTATGTTAAAATACTTATTGCTTATTATGAAGGTGCATTTATTGGACATAAATGGTAAATCATAATTTCATCGAATAGCATACATTGGTACTTGAAACTTGCTACAAAACACATACAAATATGAACTCTATACTGATGATTTTGATTGGCGTTGGGATTAAATTGTTCAAATAAGTATCTTCATTTTTCCCTATTCATTTTGTTTCATGTATGTGCATATACTAGGTATATGGCCTTTTGATTTCTACTTAAATTATACTAACCAATCTAATGATCTAAACCTAAATATGTCATAAAACCCTAGTTCCATCTCACAACTTGTGAACCCTAGTTATAACATGCAATTTGTAGTTCATGAAACCCTAGTTGGTTTTCAATTTGTAAGTGTAGCCTAGGGATATATGGCCTTTTGGTTTCTACTTTAATGAAAATAACATTGGCTCTCATTTCTATACTTGTGAAATTCTTATAATTCATGAAACCTTAGTTGGTTTTGCTTGTAATTCATGTACATGTGTTTGTACTTCTAGGTCATGCATGCATGTGAAAGTTCCACTTGTGATCCATGCTCAACCCTATTCATTTTGTTTCATGTATGTGCATAGCCTAGGAATATGGCATTTTTCTTTCTACTTAAATGATACTAACCAATCTAATGATCTAAACCTAAAGAGGCCATAAAACCCTAGTTCCATCTCATAACTTGTGAACCCTAGTTATAGCATGCAATTTGTAGTTCATGAAACCCTAGTTGGTTTTTAATTTGTAAGTGTAGCCTAGGGATATATGGCCTTATGGTTTCTACTTTAATGAAAATACCATAGCCTCTCATCTCTATACTCTTGTATTTCTTATAATTCATGAAACCTTAGTTGGTTTTGCTTCTAATTCATGTACATGTGTTTCTACTTCCAAGTCATGCATGCATGTGAACTTCCACTTGTGATCCATGTTAAATCCTATTCATTTTTTTCATGTATGTGCATAGACTAGGTATATGGCCTTTTGGTTTCTAATTAAATGATATTAACCAATCTAATGATCTAAACCTAAATACGTCATAAAACCCTAGTTCCATCTCATAACTTGTGAACCCTAGTTATAGCATGCAATTTGTAGTTCATGAAACCCTAGTTGGTTTTGAATTTGTAAGTGTAGCCTAGAGATATATGGCCTTATGGTTTCTACTCTAATGAAAATAACATAGACCCTCATATTTATGCTCATGGATTTCTTATAATTCATGAAACCTTAGTTGGTTTTTCTTCTAATTCATGTACATGTGTTTCTACTTCTAAGTCATGCATGCATGTGAACTTCCACGTGTGATCCATGTTCAACCCTATTCATTTTTTTTCATGTATGTGCCTAGACTAGGTATATGGCCTTTTCATTTCTACTTAAATGATACTAACCAATCTAATGATTTAAACCTAAAGAGGTCATAAATCCCTAGTTCCATCTCATAACTTGTGAACCCTAGTTATAGCATGCAATTTGTATTTCATGAAACCCTAGTTGGTTTTCAATTTGTAAGTTTATCCTAGGGCTGTATGACCTTATGGTTTCTACTTTAATGAACATAACATAGCCTCTCATCTCTATACTCATGGATTTCTTATCATTCATGAAACCCATGTTGGTTTTGCTTCTAATTCATGTACATGTGTTTGTCCTTCTAAAGCATGCATGCATGTGAACTTCCACTTGTGATCCATGTTCAACACTATTCATTTTGTTTCATGTATGTGCATGGCCTAGGTATATGGCCTTTTTGTTTATACTTAAATGATACTAACCAATATAATGATCTAAACCTAAAGAGGTCATAAAACCCTAGTTCCATCTCATAACTTGTGAACCCTATTTATATATGAATTTGTAGTTCATGAAACCCTAGTTGGTTTTCAATTTGTAAGTGTATCCTAGGGCTATATGGCCTTTTGGTTTCTAATTTAATGAAAATAACATAGCCTCTCATATATATACTCATGAATTTCTTATAATTCATGAAACCCTAGATGGTTTTGCTTGTAATTCATGTACATGTGTTTCTACTTCTAAGTCATTCATGCATGTGAACTTCCACTTGTGATCCAAGTTCAACCCTATTCATTTTGTTTCATGTATGTGCATATCCTAGCTATATGGCCTTTTGGTTTCTACTTAAATGATACTAACCAATATAATTATCTAAACCTAAAGAGGTCACAAAACCCTAGTTCCATCTCATAACTTGTGAACCCTAGTTATAGTATGCAATTTATAGTTAATGAAACCCTAGTTGGTTTTCAATTTGTAAGTGTAGCCTAGGGCTATATGGCCTTTTGGTTTCTACTTAAATGATACTAACCAGTCTAATTCGATATTTAAACCTAAAGAGTTCATAAAACCCTAGTTTGTAGTTCCATGTCTCAATTTGTGAACCCTAGTTTTATTATGCGGGTTGTTGGCTTATAGTTTAGTACAAGAATAATATAGCCTGTTATCTCTAGACACATGGTGTTTTCTTAATGCCGCAAAATGTTTTTTCCTAGTGATATCTAGACACATTGGGTCGTGAAAACACAAGGGAGAGAGCCACCTAGAGGTAATCGCATGCCATGAGACCAACAGATTCGATGGTTCATCGACCTGACCTCAGGTTTCTGAGTTATGTCGAGTTGAAAGTCACATGAAAATGTCGTTCAGGGACACTTGGTGACTTTTGGTCTGGGAGCAAAAAAGAAAACGGAGCAGTGAAATTGCATCTCGTTGGCTCCTGCAACTTTGTATGGGAAAGGACAATATGGGAACCCTACCAACACAGGCATGACCGAGGTTTTTTCATATTTGAACCACCAATGCAAGAGTTGCATTGAAGGAAACTGAGAAAAACCCTATTTTACGAAATCAATGCACAATGAAGTCAATGGGCCATGAAAACACGAGGGAGAGGACCACCTTTTTAATGTAGCATGCCAGGAGACCAACGGAGTCAATGGTTCATCAATCTGATCTCAGGTTTCTGAGTTATGTAGAGTTTAAAGTCGCATGAAAATGTCATTTAGGGACACTTGGTGGCTTTCGATCCGGGAGAGAAAAAACAAACGGAGCAGCAAAATTGCATGTCGTTGGCTCCTACATCTCTGTATGGGAAAGCAGATATGGGAACCCTACCAACACAAACATAGTCGAGGGTTTAGCAAATTTGACCCACCAATGCAAGAGTTGCATTGAAGGAAACTGAGCAAAACCCTAGTTTACAAAATCAATGCACAATGAAGCCACTGGGACATGAACACATGAGGGAGAGGGCCACCTAGAGGTAATTGCATGCTAGGAGACCAATGCGGTTGACGGTTCTTCGATCCAACCTCAGTTTTCCAATTTATGTCAAGTTGAAAGTCGCATGAAAATGGTATTTAGGGACACTTGGTGACTTTCAGTCTGGGAGCGAAAAAACAAATGGAGTAGCAAAATTGCATGTCGTTGGATCTTGCAAGTATGTATGGGAAAGGTTGATATAGGAACCCTACCAACACATGAACAGTTGATGGTTTTGAAGAGTTGACCCACAATGCACAAAACCATAGTTTACGAAATCAATGCACAATGAAGTCATTGGGACATGAAAACAGGAGGGTGAGGGCCACCTAGAGGTAATCACATGCTAGGAGACCAATGGAGTCAACGGTTCGTCGATTCGACCTCCGTTTTTTGAGTTATGTTGAGTTCACTTTCGCATGAAAATGTTGTTCAGGGACACTTGGTGACTTTTGGTTTGAGAGTGAAAAAACAAACAGAGCAGAAAAATAGCATGACGTTGGCTCCTGCATGTTTGTATGGGAAAGGATGATATGGGAACCCTACCAACACAGGAATGGTCGAGGGTTTTTAATAGTTGACCCACCAATGCAAGAGTTGCAAGAGTTGACCACACAATGTAATTAAATGTACATTAAAAAACATCAAAAAAATAAATTACAACAACTCGAGAGCATGTTATTTTTCGATTTCTATTTTTTGGTTTCTAAAGACATCAGTTTGTTATTGGTGCCTCCAATGTGCCATAGATAGTGTTTGTATCCTAGGCACATGAAAGGCTAAACATTAGTACTCTCATAAGAAAATAAAGAGAACCCAATGAAAATATGCAAACATTATTTATAGATAACTCACATGAGGTTGTAGGATCATGTTTATAGTGTCCAATATCCTCTAAATAGTATTATGTCTGTGAATGGTATCCGCCAATCACGGGTTTGTTACATTGGGAATAAACTAAGGATAAATAATTGAAATTGTGCTTCACCACGCACTTTAAAGTTTAAATAATGCACCTCAAAATCTAGCCACACTGGACAATCTAGTAACACCTGACAATGCACTCACTCGAGTAGGCCATCTGGATCATCTTTGCTGCCGATGTTGTACATCAATCTTTCGTGCTCTATATGAGGTAGCAAGTATCATACGTGTGACCTATTTTTGTTCAAAAGTGTGTGTAGCTTGATGTTTATACCAACTACCAAGTTGGTGAAGTGGTATACAATAGCTCCTGGTCTATAATCTTGATATCCATACCCACCCTTCCTTTTCTGTTGTGCTGCTAGTTTCAAGTACTCCCCTTTTATAACCATCGAGCCAGTTGGGAATTCAATATTTTCATCATCTGTAACAGGTTCGAGAATGGTTTTTCCCCCTCTAAGCAATGTGCCAACCAATAGTCAGAATGCCATTCATTAATTTTTGGGGAAACCACTGCATATATCTGACCTGTGAAAGGAAATAGGTCGAGTTAACAATACATTTTTTAAATAAGATCTTGCATGTAACATACATTAAATTTCTTTTGATGTAAAGGCTTGTAGTGATTTAGGTACTCCTAATTTACTTTTTTGTACCTTCTTCTATGAGATCCGATATGTGATATTAGTATGTAGAAATATGCATTTGATCATCTTCCAAATGGTCTATTTCATTAACCCCCTTGAAATCGATGCCAAGTATCACTCGACTCCATGTATCAACTGTATCTATATACTCACAATAATCCCATTCATCGATGCTACAGGAACTGCAAAATGAAGCCTTCAATCTTGTCCAAATTTGTAGGGATGGGTTGTATGAGATTTTAATTAAATGAAACTGTCGAGTTCCATGCACTGTGTTCACCCGATGTTTTTGGGATCAGTCCAAATATGTCACCTCCCAGAATATTCTCCACACTAGTTTTTTCCTTGTTGCTTGTTCTACCATCACAGATACACACCATTTCACTATATATGCAACGTATCGAAGGAAAGCACCAGTAAACTTCATCTCTTCCCTTCGAAGGGAATTTTTTATGCATGCACCAGCGCCATCGTGCTCGCCTTTGCCATGACCAGTTTCAAAGTTGTTCCATATATGTGGCACCTTGTATTTTATGTGCAACAAACACAACCATTCAAATACACGTGCATTCTTGAACTATCCAGCACAACCATTTGACTAAATCAAATGACGATAAAATGGTAAATCCATAGCTATCACATGATCATAGAATAATTTAAAGAAATGTTGCACGTAATGGATGTCATGGGTCCGGTCGCCAATTATGTAGAAGTGACTTTCTTTATCACACATTTCTCTTCATTGATATCTGGCCCATGTCGATACGTGATATGAACCAGTATGCTCACCTGCTCTGAGTGATAGTATTGACTTTGTATTTCATTTTGTGGTTGTAGGGTGTAATTTTCCGCAAAGTCAACTACTAACAGTATTGTTCCGAGAGGGAAGGTGTCCCGAAATATTCTGAATTACTCATCTTGTCACCGTACCATATCGATATGTTGAATATACTGTTGGATCTTTCCACGAAACTCTAAAATAAAATCACATACTTGCACCTGGTGTAAAAAAAATAAACAGTGTTATAAAACAACATAAAAATATTTACATGAATATTAATATGTCAATATTTAACAATGCTATAAAACAACATAAACAATGTACACTCGGTTAAATGAATATTATTCGTGTACATTGTCACCTATGAAGTCATCAATTTAATATTCCTGCTTTCTTTCCCATCATGTAGTTGATCTATATCATACCGATAGTTCTGCTTCTCGACAATTGCATTATCGAATGCCTGATCTTCACTCTCATGGATGCAATCAGACCATAGTGATATCCCACCACAATTGTTGCAAGAACCCTCTACACATTGTTTTAAGTAATGTCTTTGCCCATCTTACCTCAGACACATTATGCTATGGAAGAAATCTCTAAATGACATTGGTGGTACTATACTTGAGCATTCCTTCACATGGTTAGGATGCAAAAAATGATGTATATGTGCAAATGTATGATAATATAGATCAAAATCTATGTGGTATCTACAACAACAAGTGTTTCAGATGGTATTGATTCTAAAATACCAAGGCTTGCATTTTTCAAAAGATATTTTCTCAATCCCTAGCTCTACGTGGGAAACTTTAAAAATCTCGAACAATTGATTTTGTGTCATGTCAAGATAATGTTTAACATGAGGTTCATTGTTCATAGAACCCCTACAATGTTTTAACACATCCTTTGTGTTAGAAGAAGGCCTAGTGTTATCGTGCCAAAAAGTGTGCACTAGTCCCTTCACTACTTCGACTAACTTCATGTCTTTGTGGGGAAACCTACCGCTAAATGCCCATAATGTTTCCATTTGTCCCTCTACATCAAGGTTGTCTCTTCTTACTAAATAATTTTTAAGTGTCTTTGGATGTAAAGGCACAATTTGTGATGTGAATTTAAGTAAACGATGTTTTCTAGTGGATCTACATACAATTGATTCAACCAATACGCGGTGAGCCGCATTAGAATCCCGTGAACGAGTTTTTTTACCAATCAATGTGAATGTAGCAGCAAGAGATTTAATAATGTGATTACTTGATTCGATATTCTTCAGTGTTCTTATGCCTAACTTTCTTCTAACAATTTCCATATTTCTAGATTTAAGCAAAGCTAAAAACAATTAGCATTTACCGACTTCGGATTTTTTATCAAAATATTGTTTCATTATTTGAGAACAATGACGAAGTATAGTGCATTCAACCACCTTACCTTCCATGTAAGTAAATTCACTCTCGTCCACTTGTATGCATTTATGATTTCTCTTTCATTTTGATGCGAGATTTCTTGTCGTTTGAAATGTTGAAGTGACATTTACATCCACTACAGGCTGACAAATTCTATTAGGAGATTGAACCGTTTGGCATGGTTGTTGCGGAGTCACATTTTCATCGTTAGGAACATAATTATTGAACTCTTCACAAGATTTTCCTCTTAATAATGGACCAAGAATATCATCTCCCCTATAACCAGCTTCCTTTAAAGTTGTATTATTTTCCTTAGCCTCTACGTCAAATATCTGTTGAGCGGGAATGGGAAGTATTTGATCATCCAATGAATGTCGATGCTTTCTTGAATCTTCCCTCTTCTTTTATTTTTTATTTTCAGCTTCTTCCGGTGTAAGCACCTTCCTCGTTGACTTTCGACCTCTATTACATACATTCTCAATTGAAATCCACCTAAACTTGTACAAAACCTATGGATTTGTGTAAGAAATGATTAAATTGCAGGTTGAACAGTTCTCTGTGCATGGGTTCAGAAGAATTATGTCTTTTGCTACAGTAAAACTGGCCCACATCCTGGAGCCCAAGATTTGTTATAAAACACATATGGCATATGGGATATAATGCATGTCCATTTTATCGCATATGCGATATGCATACACTGCTTTTTACTTAACATGCATTTTGTATTACGTGATCACTAAATCACATATGCAATATATCACACATTAGGGTTGATGCTCCTGCATTTTGTATTACATGATCAATAAATCACATATGCAATATATCACACACTAATGCAGGAGCATCAACAATCTTATGCACAAAATTGCGAATACAGAGCTAAGCTCTCGAATCATACTATGTATTTTCATGTGGCATATGATTTGTTTAAATTTGGTCATAAGGATTTGGTTGCCATGAATTCTCATTATTCCATGCTTATATATTCCATTGTATTTTATTATCTTGTACCATCTACACATTAATTCATTTTGGGCCTCTATGGAAAAACATCCTTTTGTTATTGCGGTGAAATGTTTTTTTTTAAGGGTCATAATTTAACGGTTAGTTTAGATTTATTCTTGGAAGTGTTAGATGGAGATGTCACATCATGATTATTTTATATACCCTTGGAATGTACAACTCCAAGAATCCATATGCATGATAAACTCTTTAGAGTTCTTTTTGGCCACAACCCTCTTAATGTCCTTGGGTTCCAACTGTTCATTAAATAAATTTTGAGATCTAAAATGAGTCTCCGAAGGAAAATAGTAAAATAATAAAATAAAAGTTATTAATTTTTTATTAACGAAAAAAAATATTTTTCCTATTGTATTTTCAACTTATCTCCTTGTAGATTTACTCAAATTCAAGTGTGAGTACTCATTGGATGCAATGAGTACCCACTCGACATATTTTTGATAGACCCTTGGTAACAAAAAAATATAAATACATTTAAAAAAAATGTAATTCCTTCAACAAAATACCTTTTTATTTATTTTAATTTTTGTGTATTTCAACTTTTTTCTCATCGAGGGTCTTCCAAAAGTGTGTTGAGTGGGTATTCATTGTACTCACACTCAAAATTTACATAAACCTAAGATAAGTTAAGAATATGATAGAAAAAGTAATTTTTTTCTTTTCCTTTCAAAACTATTTACTTTTACGGTTGATATCATCATCTTGAATTGTGACTCTTCTTGTAAAGTTGATTTAGTAATACATTTTTTGTTTTCAGGCCCATTTTTTGGCCTAAAAGTTCCTCTAATAGAACCCATGGCTGTAGATTTTACCTTTGCATCAACACATGAAAAAAATCTTTTATGCTGAAAACAAGGTGGGCAAAGCAATAAATTTGCTGAACATATTCATGTATCTAATAATAAGTTTGCACACTATATTTTACAGAAACTCAATACAAGTAAAAAAAAATGACACCATCAACATCAAATTCCACATATTTTTAAGTTGTTGATAAGGTATGTTGTATTTGTTAAAAAGTGACTCGCATGTCCCCTTAAGAAGTCCAAAGTATTCAAATATGACCCTTACATCATCTCCAATGCAATGGGAGATAATTATTTTAAGTTAAATATTCACCCTTCCTTAAGTTACAACCTCTATTTATTATGGTGTTACTTTAACCATACGTTCCATCTTTATTGTATACCTTAACGTTAAAAAAACACTTGGATGTTGTAGAGTTCAACCTTCATAACATGGAGCAAGCTATAATGAATGAGATCATAGACATTGAAAAGAATCCACCAAAAGACCATACAACTTTATTATGTTGTCAAAACAATGTAGCTTCCTCATTGACATAAATAGTTTACCGAAACCTAGATTCTATGGAACTTCCTCCATGTAGTATGACGTGCAATGAGCACGATTTCTACTGAAGGGTAAGCACAAACCAAGATACCTTTCGTAGGGATGGCTTGGTTGTGACATTGGTATTTTTTTAATCATGATTTTTTCAATGGTTGTGATATTGGTATTTGGAATTATGATTTTCTAAGAATATTTTTTTTCTAAGAATATTTTTTATAAAATAAGGTTTTTATAAATTGGGAATATGTATTGGGAGGGGGCTCAACAAAATGATTTTTGTAAGTAATTATCAATGTCTAGTGAAATTAGGGTACAAAGAGGGATAAATCCATAGATACAAACCATTCAAACACTCCAAAACTATAACACACCGATACAAATAACATAAAGTAGAAAGACAAGCTAGGCATTGGAAAATAAACAATGGGGAATGGGAACTAGGCAGGTTGGCCACTTGCAATGGAGATTAAGGGTGAAGCAAGAAAACAGATGGGATTTTCCTAAAATACATTTTTCATCTACATAATTAACACCTTTATTGCAACCTAGCAATTTAAATCTTTGAAATTTATTGTACATTAAAACATTTTAAAGCCATGTGAAATAATTTAATATGGTTATATCAATGAGAGTGTCCATTTAATTATTTAAGATTACATAAGTAGATTAAAAACACTAATTGCACCTAAAGTATAGCTCAATATGAGAGAGATGTTGTCACCTTGAATGTTACCTAAAAAAAAAAAAATGGTTAAAAAAATAAATCTCTCTTAATAAAATAAAAAATTGAAACCAACATATATCCATCTTAAATATGAATCTATCAAAATTGAGAGGGATCAAGTTTATTGAGGTGTGAATTTTCCTATTGTGTATAAAAAATAAAATTACACAAAAAATTAGATCTCCGATACTTACTTAATCTATGGATCTATGCTAATGCAACTTTATTCCTTTCTAATTCAACTATACACTCAAACTTGACTTGATATTATAGACTAGATAACAACATGAGATAAATATAAAAACCAATGTTTAGATACACTTTTAGCAAGCTAACAACAACTTTCATCATTTCCATGCCATCCTATACATGATGGTATTAATCTATATATAGTTAAAGCATATATACTATATAAGACCTAGACCTTGTGAGTGAATTCTATTATATAATCAATGGAAAGCATTGAAGTACTCTTATATTAACTTGCCAATTACCAGTTACCATAATTAATGTTTAATAGGCCGTATATAACATAATCATTTTTATGTAATTTTAATATAACGTATAATTTTTTCTTTTAATTTCAATTTTTTTTTAATCTTTTAAATGACGGCAAATTTTAGCAGCACTTTGACGTGCACAATTTTTATCCCTTGTCCCCGCTTGCCCAATACGTCCTGAGTGGAGTAAACTCCAACACTGGCGACGTATCAGATGAGGTAAGTCGACATACTGATGGACATTGTTGACATAGATCGTTCAACGATCTTTACACCCCGTGATATACTGAAGCTTTCCGTATTTGGAATCTTTTGATATAGTGAAACTATCCGTATTTGGTGTGTTTTGATCGTACCAAGATATTTTCAACTCACTAAATTATTGAACAAACCTCCATCAAACCATGTTACGCAGTATTGCCAACTCACTTCGCATTCATATTACAAATTTGGTAAATTTGGTTTATCTGAGACTTTCTGAGTGGAGTTTGTTCAGGCCAAATTCCAATTTAGCACATTCCTATTTGCTTTATCTGAGTAGAGTCGGTCAAGCCAATTTAGCACATTTCTGTTTGAATAGATAAAAGTTGAAAATACCTTCAGTCCAGAGGTCGTCGCTAGGCGTACCCGTCTCTTTTACATTAAAATATATGTACAAGTGGAGCAATGTTCTTGAATTCTATGGGGACAAGTCTTATTTATCCATTACCTTGGTGCTGCAAGTCCATAAAGGAATAATTCCGGTGAAATGAATTAGCAACCGAAATCGAAGCCACTACTAGGCAACAACGACATAATCCCCATTGGAATCCAACCATTGTATTATTTTAAGGTCAGTCAATCAGTTAGTGCGGTAGGGTTGGTAGGGTGTACATTGACTCTGGAACCTACATTATCATGGCAGCTTGGCTATAAAGGGCTCATTTGCAAACAATTCAGTAGTGACTGCCTGCACTTCTCATTGCTGCAATTCCTGATAATTCTTGTTTTCTGTACCTCCATATTGAGCTTTGAGAATGAAGCAGTACAGCATGAAGATCAGTGCTATTGCTATTAGAGTATTTATGTTAATCCATCTAATTTGTTCCAGCGTTAATGCTTATGTGTTTGCGGAATCTCAAGGAACTAGAGTCGGATTTTACTCGTATACATGTCCCAGTGTTGAATATATAGTAAAATCCACCGTTCAATCACATTATGCTTCTGACCAAACCATTGCACCGGGGCTGCTGAGGCTTTTCTTTCACGATTGCTTCATAAACGTATGGATTTATATTTGATTTTCTTTATTTCGTATTCTTAGATCAAAGGGATTGATAACTTTACCATGAAGACGTGGGATTGTTTTGATTGCAGGGTTGTGATGGATCCATATTGATTACCGGTCCATCTGCAGAGAAAAACGCGCTTACAAATCTGGGTTTGCGAGGATTCGAAGTTATCGAAGATGTGAAGTCGAAAGTAGAAGCTGCATGTCCAGGAGTTGTTTCCTGCGCTGACATACTCGCGCTTTCTGTTCGTGATGCAGTAGTTCTGGTATGGACTGCGCAACCCTCTAAACTTTCTTTCCATGACAGTATTTCATCACTTCTTGCAGCTGCATGGTTTGAAGTTTGGTTACATTACATTTTCATTTCGATTTTGGGTAACGAAAGTGTTAACGTTATTGACATTACAGACGAAGGGACCGAGCTGGTCTGTTCCGACGGGAAGGAGAGACGGGTTAGTGTCGTCTTCATCAGACGCCGCTACTTTGCCGACGCCATCGGATTCCGTGAGCGTACTGAAGCAGAAATTCTCAGACAAAGGCCTCACTGCTGAAGACCTTGTCATCCTTGTTGGTAACAACTCTGCATGCTCTCTACATTAATACGTTGCTGCGACCATAGACGTTGGCAGAATAATTAATCTATCTAGGGTTTACTTTTTGAACATCCAGGGGCGCATACGATCGGACAAACTGACTGCCAGTTTTTCAGTTACCGCCTTTACAACTTCACATCGGCAGGGGACGCGGATCCCACAATGAATACGGCATCTCTGAGCGATCTTCAGTCTCAGTGCCCTTCTGGTGGCGATGGGTCGAAGAGAGTTGCTTTGGACAAGGGAAGCTCCACCACATTCGATGCGACTTTCTTCAGCAACGTGAGAGATGGAAACGCTGTCCTTGAATCGGATCAGAGGCTTTGGGGAGACAATTCCACCAAATCATTCGTGCAAAACTACGCAGGAGCGAGCTTCGGTGTATCGAGCTTAAACTTGGCTTTCACACAATCGATGGTGAAGATGAGCAAAATCGGAGTGAAGACAGGAACGGATGGCGAGATTCGTAAGGTCTGTTCGGCGTTCGATTAATAATGAAACCGAAAAGGTAACATGGTATCCTACTACCGTATAAGTGTACTACAACGTTCGTTTGATAAGTATTCAGAATTTGTGTAATGTTAAGACTGCAGCCACGCATAATGCAAGCTGCAATCTCTGATTATGTATTCATATATTGTGAAATGTCTGTTATAATTAGAGTACTGGAGATGTGACTGATCACTCAGATTCTCAGAATTAAGCAAGCAGTAACCTCTGGTAATGCCTTAGTAATTTCTCTAACGTCTCTTGTAAGCCGAAAAAATTGATTGGCCATCTTAATATAAGAGACTCAAATAGTGTTTTGCAGAATGTTTGGTTGCCTAAAATTTAATTACGAGCTCTGGACAAAATCTCTTTTGTTTAATTTACGTGCAAATAAATAACTTTGTTCAATAATATGGAATTAAATTAATGATTTGATTTGTGATAATTTCTAAGTATAAACAACAAACGGAACCGATAGAGATTAATGCTTCATTCTTTATTAAATTTTAATTTTTATGCTATGTTTTACTTTTCTTAGTTACCGAAGGTGTATATATGTTAGAATTTAACCATTTATGTTTTTTCATCTATGGACAAAGTGATTTCATCTGCTAACACAGAGTGAGACAAGTGTACTATCAACCTCCAAAATTAAAAAAAGAAAGAGACAATTGTACTCTCTAGATTGATAATAACTAGCAAAAAGAAAGAGACAATTGTACTCTCTAGATTGATAATAACTAGCAACAACACATTAAATTAATTAATGTCTCTAAATACACCGATAGGCGTAAATTTAACATACTATAGGAAAAAACATTAATATAAAAAGTATGTGCCTAAATTTACGCTTATCGAGACACATTATTTAATTTAATGTGGTTGTTGCTAGTAACGGGTGAGCCCATAAAAGCCGCACGGGTGTGGCTCAATGGCGGTTCCGTTGTAATGAAGTTGTTTGTCAATTGGAGGTCACGAGATCAATCCCACCCGGGTTTACCTGTGTCCCATGTCTTGCGGCGGGTGTGGGCCCCTAGGGTTATAGTGGTAGCGGGAATGGACCCCTGGACCCCGTGTCACGCGAGTACCAGCCCGGCCCCAGTTGCCGATTCCCCTAGTCAAAAAAAAAAAAAAAAAAACGGGTGAGCCCATAAACATATATACAAAGTATTAATCAAAATAATATTGTTTATTTAATTATTTAATTTAATAAATAATATAATTTATTTTATTTATTAATATAATGATTCTAATACTACTATATTATATCATTTTATGGTCAAAATATGGTTATTGGTCAAAATTTTGATGTGAAACTAATAAAATATAGTATTTTATTTATATAATTTTATTAAAGTAAACATAAAATAAAGAGGTTATTTTTATGAAAATAGAAATATTTAATTATTATATTGTATTAAATATGTTAATTAACAAGAAGGTATTTAATTCACATGTTATAAACAAATGTAATAAAGTATATCATCACAAATTCATAGTAACCTAGCCATAATGTTCCATAACATATTATTGATGTACCAAGTCAAGATATGTTCATTATTATGTTTTTATCTATATTATATATTGTGTCGCAGAACATATGAAGATCTCACATCAAATCGTGAGCCAAATTGTGACAATGTGACATACCCTTTGTTTAATTTCATAATGTGACAAAGACATTGGGGAATGCAAGCATTCAAATACGGCGTCCGAGGTTGGAAAATGGTTATGATAATTTTCCTTGAAAATGTCACATCGCAACGTTAGGATTTTTAATCAAAGAATAATATGTTGGTGAAAGGTTTGTCACATCGCAACGTTAGGATTTTTAATCAAAGAATAATATGTTGGTGAAAGGTTTGATTAGATTCTAATAGTACAAAAGCTATCTAATTGTCATCTTGCATTATCAAATAGTTCCCTGATCGGTTTTTTGAGATTATGCAATTCATTGTAATGTTGGATTGTAAGTTTTTTTCATAGGGTCTAGCTATGTATGCAATGGTTTTCATGTTCTATTTCGACATACATAAAGCATTGATAGAAATAATATTGTTTAATTAATTATAATAAATAATATCATTTATTTATTACCACATTATTTAATTAATATAAAACATTAAATAAAACATAATACGTCTGAATACGTCGATAGGCGTAAATTTAAGCACATATTATAGGAAAAAACATTAATACAAAAAGTATGTGCCTTGTGAGCAGAGCGCATAAACATATCTACAAAGTATTAATAGAAATGATATTGTTTATTTAATTATAATATATAATAAATAATATTTAATATATTTATTACCATATTATTTAATTAATATAAAACATAATATACTTAAAATATTATTAATACAATGTTTTTCTGTATAGTATATATGGAAAATATATCATGAGGTTAATTATATCCAATATTTATTATTCACATGTTATAAACTAACCTAATAACAGATATTATCACAAATCTATAGTGTAACCTAGCCATAATGTTCCATACCATGGTATTGATGTACCAAGTCAACATATGTTCATTATTATTAGAATAAAGATGATCAACGTCACAATGTGACATAACCAACGTTTTTCTCTATAGTATGTATTGTGTCGCAAAACATACGAAGATGTGACATGAAACCCTTGCAAACTGTGACAATGTGACATAGCCTTTATTTAATTTCATAACATGACAAATACGTTGGGGAATGCAAGCATTCAAATACTATGTAGGAGGTTCACAAAGGGTTATGATAAATTACATTATTCACCCATAGTTTACCGGATTTTTGTCACATTGGAAACAATTATAGCTCTGATTATGTTGGGATGCAATGTTCATGATGGTTTATGTGTCTTTGCTACATACCACATTGGTTACGATTCAATATGGTTGTGTTGCTTAAAGTAATTTGTTGCAATTTTGTTATAAAGTCACATGTTGTAAAAGAGGTTACAAGTTCAAATAATGAGAATTTGATTATTTTTAATTCATTTGATTATTTTAGTTAATAATGTAACAACCATTCTTCTAAACATCCAAAGATACATATTAATGTGTCACATGCTGGGAATTATCACAATGTGACATAACCCTTGATGAATGTCGATAATGTAACATAACCTGTGAAAAACGTCACAATGCGACGTAACGCTTATTAAACGCCCACTATCACATTATTAAATTGTCTGATTGTTAAGTTATTTTAGATTGGACCGCAACATGGAGATGAATGAATGAATGTTATGTTATGCTAATTGTTAATAATGATAAATTAATAATTTAATTGATTATAAAATAATATTGTTTATTTAATTATAAAATATAATAAATAATATTTAATATATTTATTACCATACTATTTCATTAATATAAAACATAATATACTTAAAATATTGTGATTCACTTGTTATAAAGTCACATGTTGTAAAGGAGGTTAGGAGTTCAAATAATGAGAATTTGATTATTTTTAATTCATTTGATTATTTTAGTTAATAATGCAACAACCATTCTTCTAAACATCCAAAGATACATATTAATGTGTCACATGTTGGGAATTATCACAATGTGACATAACCCTTGATGAATGTCGATAATGTAACATAACTTGTGATAAACGTCCCAATGCGACGTAACGCTTATTAAACGCCCACTATCACATTATTAATGTGTCAGATCTTTGGTTGTGTTAACATATACCAACCAAACACTATAACAAACCATGGCTTAACGTCGTAATCTGATATAACCCTTGATAACATCACAATGAAATGTAAACCTTGATAAACATGACAATGCAACATAACAATCTACATTACTATGTATAATGTGGATGATAATAATTTTAATACCACTATATTACAGTATGTGAAAATATGGTTATTGGTCAAAATATTGATGTGAAACTAATAGAATATTGTATTTAATTTAAACAATTGTATTAAAGTAAACATAAAATAACGGGGTTATTTTTATGAAAATAGAAATATTTAGTTATTATATTTTATTAAATATGCTAATCAACAAAAAAGTATTTAATTCACATGTTATAAACAATTGTAATAAAGTATATCATCACAAATTCTTAATGTAACCTATCCATAACGTTCCATAACATATTATTGATGTACCAAGCCAAGATATGTTCTTTATTATTAGAATGTAGATGATCAATGTCACAATGCGACACAACCAATGTTTTTATCTATAGTACATATTGTGTCGCCGAACATACGAAGATGTGACATCAAATTCTGAGCCAAATTGTGACAATATGACATACCCTTTGTTTAATTTCATAATGTGACAAGACATTGGGGAATGCAAGAATTCAAATACGGTGTACGAGGTTGAAAAATGGTTATGATAATCTTCCTTGAAAATGTCACATCGCAGCGTTAGGATTTTTAATCAAAATATAATATATGTTGGTGAAGGGTTTTATTGGATTCTAATAGTACAAAAGCTGTGTAATTGTCATCTTACATTATCAAATTGTTCGTAATGGGTTTTGTGAGATTATGTAATTCATTGTAATGTTGGATTGTAAGTTTTTTTCATAGTTGGGTCTAGCTCTGTATGCAATGGTTTTCATTTGTAATTAATTACATGATATCATTTAAATAATTTGTTCCAATATTACAATTAATAAGACATATTAATTTATTACTATTGGATATAAATCTCATATAGTTTGGAGATATTTATTAATATTAGGAAACAATTCATGTATTAATAATGTTTTTCTTATTTATTATAATAGTTTATACTATCACACTATTAATGTGTCACATCTTTGGTTGTTTTAACATATACCAACCAAACACTATAACAAACCATGGCTTAACGTCGTAATGTGATATAGCACTTGATAACGTCATAGTGAAATGTAAACCTTGATAAACATCACAATGCAACATAACATTCTACATTACTATGTAGAATGTGGACATTACCTGTGATAAACATCACAATGCGACATAACTCTTTTTTAACACCCACTATCGCATTATTAATGTGTCACAACTTTGATTGTTTTAACATATACCAACCAAAAACTATAATAAACCATGGCTTAGCATCATAATGTGATATAACACTTGATAACGTTGCAGTGAAACATAAACCTTCATAAGCATCACAATGTGACATAACATTCTACATTACTATGTAGAATGTGGACGGTTTAAACCATTTCTTTTGTCAAACAACATATATCAATAACATTCTTCAAGAAATTTTTTAAACATCCAAAGACACATTAAATTAATGTGTCACATCTTGGGCATTATTGCAATGTGACATAACCCTTGACAAATATCACAATGTGACATAACCCTTGATGAATGTCGCTAATGTAACATAACCTGTGATAAACGTCACAATGCGACATAACGCTTATTAAACGCCCACTATTACGCTATTAATGTGTCACATTTTTTGTTGTGTTGACATATACCAACCAAACACTGTAACAAACCATGGTTTAACGTCGTAATGTGATACAACCCTTGATAACGTCGTAGTGAAACGTAAACCTTGATAAATATCAGAATGCGACATAACATTCTATATTACTATGTAGAATGTGGATGGTTTAAACCATTTCTTTTGTCAAACGACTATATATTCCTTTATGAACATCGAAAGAGACAATTGTACTCTCTAGATTGATAATAATTAATAATTTCAATAAAAATAGCTTAATTAAGTTATGATAAAGTTAGTGATAGTTGTAAAAATTAAAATTAATCATCAACTATTTGATTATTAGATAGAACTACGAGTTTAAGTCTATAGCTTATTAGATACAACTATGAGCTTAACTCCAATGATTCTAGAACTATTAGCTTAATTTCAACTCTAATCACAGTTATATTGGATAACTATTAGATACACTATTAGTTTAACTCCAATGATTTTACAGCTATTAGCTTAACTTCAAGTTTAATCACTTAAGACTTAGTCCAAGTGCATTTGGTATGTAGGAGTCTAGCTAATGTGACTCATGTAACATCTAGTAGTTGGACATCTAGCTAATATACAATCCATATTACATGTTTAGGTTTTCCATATAGATATAATTAGGTTTTCGATTCTTTTTAACTCATAATTAACAATTTCAAAAAAATTTAAAATAGCTTAGTTAACATCTCATAAGTACAATTCATGATAGTTGGAAATACAAACTTGAGCTTCAACTACTCGATTGTTAGATACAACTATTCAATTATTAGCTTAAAACATTGATGATACAACTATTAGCTTAGCTTCAACTCTAACCATGACTTTTTAACTTCAACTCTAATCGCTGTTATATTGCTTAAATATTAGATTAACTCCAATGATTCTACAACTATTAACTTAACTTCAACTTTAATCAGGGTTATATTGGATAACTATTACATTGTTCCAACAATGATACAACTATTAAAATAAATTTAGATGAACTCCATCTCTTAGCATGAGAAGTTGACGTTGATTGCACTGATAAGGCATAGTCTAAGCTTTATTATGCACACTGATAAGGCATAGTCTAAGCTTTATTATGCACATTAACTCCACTCCCAAGTGCCATATGGACTTTAAGTGCCACATAATTTGCACATTACCTAAGTGATTGTTCTTCGTGCATGGTTCACTTCAATCAACGTCAATTTCTCATGCTAAGAGATGGAGTTCATCTAAATTTAAGTCCAATACTAATACAACTATTAGCTTAACTCCAATGATGATACCACTATGAGCCTAACTTCAACTATGAGCTTAAACCATAAATTAAGTTGTTTTTATAAATTAGCTTAACTATTAGATACAAGTAATTGACACATTACTTAGTAAAAAAACACTATCAATATATCAATGTAAAAGGAGGTAGAAAAAAATGTGTTATAAATGTAAATAAGTTAATACATGCATAGTTATCAATTTGCAACTCTTGAATGTTTGATGATTTATTTTTTATTTTTGAAGTTTTGTGAACTTAAAAATAAATTTAAAGTAACAATTGAACTAATAAAAAATTTGTAAGTGTAACAATTTAAAACTAGATTAATGATTATAGTTAACCATTTAACTAAGCTCATAATTTAAATCTAAAATGCATTTAAGTATTACAACATATGACTACCATGGAATGAATCTGGACTATATACTTGTTACAATCAAGTTAATCTTGTTAATCCCATCAATAAAGCCCAAAATATGAGGTACTGACACAAATTCTCAACTTGTGGCGGCCACATTTTTAAATTTAAAACATCATTTGAACAAACAAAAAGTTTATTAACTACAAGAATTTAAATCTTGACTAAGAGTTTCAGGAAACCATTTAACTAAGCTTATTTAAATCTTAATCAAGATGCATTTAAACATAACAAGGTAGGATGAAACTTTAAATTAATCTTGTTAAACTCCTTAATAAAGCTATCTAAATAATTGAGGCCTATTATATAACAAATAAAAATTAATCATATTTAATATAAGAAAGAAAGTTAAATGAAATAAAATTTATATACTATTTAAAAATTTTGAATTTAATTAAATAGTAGAAAATATATTTTTTAACAAATAACTAATTAATTAAAATTTAAAATTATCAAAAAAATTTAACTATATTTTCATTTTCAATTTATTAGTAACTAGTTCAAAGAAGAAAATTAATATGAAAAATATTAGAATGAACTCCATAGCTAAATAAGGCATTGGTTTATTCCTAAAATTCCATGGGCTGAAAGGGTTTTCCATCTCCGTGAGTCTATGCGAGTTGATGATGAAAATCACTTTCTCTTAGAGTGCCTTAGTTACACCCACATTTGATCTTAATTTTATATTATTTGTTACAATATAAACCTTTATAACCTCCTAATTTGGAAAGTTTTTTAACAAGCTTTTTGAGTACAAGAACAAGATTTAAAAAAAAACCAAGTATTATCTTTCTTAAAGTCTCATAAACCAAAGTTGGTTTAATCATCGTTATTATAATCAATTTCATTTTTTTTAAAATCCAACTATATTTCCAAAATTATTGAAGAAATATATAAACAAGTGGAATAAGCAACAAAGTTGCTTAGTACCTGTCTCTTAAGAAGAGATTGAAAATATATAGCAATAGGATAATTTTGCTATAAAAATATATGATAAAACAAATATAATTACAATTTGAAAGAAATTAAAACAAAAATGAATTAAAAAATGTCCATTTAAATATGATATAGGTTATTGCAATGTAGCATAAAACAAGCATATTCAAGCTTCCTTACATACTTCTAGTAATATTCTTAACCTATGTTATAAAAATATGCAAGTTTCTTTATAGACTAGCATAAATAGGAAATGAGAAATAATAGACTATAAGATTATAATAGCTTATAATATAATTTGTAAATTTTATAATATAAATTATTGAATTTATTAACTATTACAAAATTAATATATAGTTTATTCATTATTAATTAACAATGTTATATAGTTTATTAATTTTATAATATAAATTATTGAATTTATTAACTATTACAAATTTAATATATAGTTTATTCATTTTTAATTAACAATGTTATATAGTTTATTAATTATTGACTAAGTTGAAGCTTTAAAGTCAAACCCATGCTTACACCAATTGTTCGAGCTTTCACACCACCTGCTTCACTACCTGCTTGAAGGTACTTATTACTAGCTTTAGTTACATAATTTATGGTTTATATTAAGTTTACTAATGGCTCACAAACTTACGTGCATCTTACAATCTCAGCATCAATGGATTACTGGGATCCACTATACTCCTCGAGTCCTCCGGTTCAATTTCTTCGTTCCATGGTTTCATTTAACATCTGAGCTCAGGAACAAGTCATGTTTTCGTCACTATTTCTGAATTGATTTTTAGAATCGTGGAGGTAAATAACACGTAATTAATCAACATTTTCCTGCAATCAGTGATCTAGTCCGATAGCAACGTATAGAATGAGTGGCGTTCGAGGTCAGTTCTTTAACTACGTTGGAGCCCACGAGAAGACTTAAGCGTCTATTCTGCTACTGTAATTGCCAACTGGCATATATCTCTCCTATAAAAATAACTACTGATAGCATATTGCAATTCGTGTATTGATATTCAGTTATATTGTTAATCTTGTGCCATGGAATGGAGCACTAAGATGCTTAGCTTTAACTTACGTGCCATCAAACGTTGGGCTTGTTTTATAGCAGCGATATGGCTGCAATCTATCAATGGCACCAACTTTGTTTTTTCTGATTACTCATCTGCCTTGAAGAATATTATGGGGATCAATCAACTCCAGCTGAATAGTTTGGCGGTGGCCTCGGACCTCGAAAAAATTATGGGATGGACTTCAGGCCTGGCATGCAGGTTTCTGCCAACATGGGCTGTTCTTGCCATTGGAATGAGCTTGGGAATGGTGGGTTATGGTGTCCAGTGGCTAATTCTGAGTGAAATCATTCACCCATTGGCTTTTTGGCAGGTACAGTTTTACCAAATTTTACTTCATTTTGTTGTGCTTTATACAGATTGAGGGATGGATTTCTCATCTCTAATAGAGTTTAACGAATTGAAATAGAATTATAGGCTAATTACATGTTCCAAAAAATTCTTATCATTTACTTTTACAAGCAGCGTTAACTGTGTTGAAGATATATAATTTGTTATTTTGGAGTAACGCAGGTGTATATATTGTGTTTTTTGGCTGGAAATAGCATCTGCTGGTTCAACACAGTGAGCTTCAAGGCTGCCATTGAAAATTTCCCAAATGAGAGAGGAATGGCTTCTGGTTTAAGTACAAGCTACGTAGGTGTCAGTCCCGTAATTTATACCTGTCTCTCTTCCATTCTGGACCCGGGAATTCCTTCCCTGTACTTACTTTTAAACTGCATAGTCCCCATTGTAGGGGGTGTGATTTCAGGAGTAATACTCCATGTCTCACAATCAAAAATGGCGGCCATGCAAGAAAATGCAGATAAGAAATACATGGCTGTATGCACACTGATTGCCCTTGCCACAGCTGTATATTCCATAGTTTTCGCGTTCTTGCCCCATGGGAAGCGCTAGATGGAAGGAATCTACCTTGGCGTGATTATTATTCTGTTGATGGCCCCTATATATATACCCTTCAAGATTTCCTTAAACAATATAAGGAATGAAATGAAGGTAAACTCGTACGCTACAAGTTCAAAGCAGCAGAATCCTACGGTGAAGAATCCAGCCAAGAACGAAAGCTGCAAGGTGGGTTGCATTCAAGTTGAAGAGAACAAAATCAATATTCAAAGCCTGGACAATATAGAAAACCCACTTCAAACTGTACAGAATTTCAATCATATAAAAAGCAGAAGATTCCAGTTGTTATCAGTTCCACCACTGGGAGAGGAGCACGGCATCCTACAGCTCTTGCGAAGTATTGATTTCTAGTTATATTACTTTGTATATTTTTGTGGAGCAACTATAGGACTAGTATATATGAATAACCTAGGGCAAATTGTGCAGTCCCTTGGATACTCCACGACTCCAATCTTAGTATCTCTTCTTTCGTCCTTTGGATTTTTTGGGCGTATTGTATCAGGACTTCCCGATTATTTTAAGGTACACTGATCCATACATGCCCCTTACTGGCATATCTTATACTGTCATTTATTTCTTGAGTTTTTTTCTCATTTCATTTAGTTACAAGAACGGTACTGTTTGATGTGAATCAGGAATGCCGGATGTTGCGAAAGAACCGGACCCTACCAAGGCCAGGATGGATAGGCATATGGATAGTTCCCATGGTTGCGGCCTTCTTTATGCTGCGGTTTATGAACCCAACGCACTCTGGTGTTCTTTATGTGAGCACCGCCATTGTTGGAACTTCGGTAGGAGCGATCAGCACCATAGCCATTCCGATTTCATCAGAGATGTTCGGAATGAAAAGTTTTGGTGAATCATTGCCATTGCCGCCGCGTCGCACCCTCTGCGCAAGGAAAAAGCACCGCCACCGTAACGGCAGCGCCAACGGGTGGTCGTCACAGGGATCGTCGGCGGTCCTCGGAAGAATCCAGTTTAAACTAGCGCCGGTTGTTGAATAATGTAATTTTTGTTTTTTTAATTTTATTATTATGACGTCATGTTGCCACATGTCAACTCAAATCCAGATACCAAATTCCAAAGCTTACATCATCTTCTATCCACCAATCAGCTGTTTACAAAAATAGTTTTTTAACAAAATTAAAAAAAATATTTTACAAATCCCTAAGTCATACTTTGCAAAACCTATTTTGATTCTTTATACCTGCCTCAAAAAACACCAACTAATACCAAAGTCAAAAAAGTTTGACTTGCAATCATTACAATATACCTATGCAGGTATAATAAGTAATCAATAAAATGTAATATCTTAACATCTTATTTATAAAAAAAAACATTTTTTTTTTAAACTATAAATTAAAAAAAAACATTTTCTTAATTAAAATGATGAGAACAATATGTTTGAGTATAGCGGTTGTTGAATGATGAGAACACTATGTTATGAATTATGTGTTTTTATTTTTTATTTTTATATTAAGTTTTCAATGTTTTTACATGTATTAGTTTTTAAGAAAGTTGTATTGTATTAGTGTAAATCTATTGATTATTAAAGTGATTTGATGTTTTCTTTTTATGTAAATTAATAATTTATTAAATTTATTGTTTTAAACATTAAATAATTTAGAAACAAAATATACATGTTATTTATGAATATTAAAATTAAAAAAAACAAAGAATCAAATTTTTTTTTATAGAAAATATAATGTAAATAATAGTGGGGATCGTACAAAGTTGGTTCAACTAGTGTTACTTTAGAATCGAAAACGCATGTCCAAAATGTAAATTTATAATGCATATATGTTATTGTGGCTAGGTTCGAAAAACTCGAGCCCAAAATCGAGGCTAAATTAGTTAGCCTATATCGCATGTGCAATATATCGCACTCGCGTTTTGTAAGAGTTATAAATCGCAAATGCGATATATCTCACTTGCGATTTGTAATACTGGTCAAAAAAAAATAGGGGCCCTATGCCTCAATTTCTCATTTCACAATCAAGGTCGTGAGGAATGGGAGTGCGAAAAACCAAAAGGGCAATTTGAGTTTGAGCGAATTTGGAGGCGAATTTGGAAGGGTTGATTCACAAGTTGGATACAATGGAAGATAAGTGGTCATTTCCTTTAAAATTGCTTTCAATTTTCATTTTTGTTTGTTAATTTTATAGTTTTTATTATTTTTAAAACAAATTTAATAAAAAATCTTGAATTAAATCAAACAATGAAATTTTAAAACAATTTTGAATTTGTTGTTTTAATATTGACAGAGAACACAATGTTGAAGAAAATGTGCAAAATGAAACTACTGATAACCAAAACCCAAACCTAAATATAGACACAAACCGAAACACAAAGGGGGAACAAGACCAGAATTCATAGATTCTAGCTCGTTTGGGTGCATTGAGGCACCTTAGCTCACTATTTAGAGGGGGGACCATTTAAGATAATCATTAGCCAAGGCATTAGATACCATAACAAACACAATTGTCAATACTCGGGGAGCACTGTACAACATTAGCTCGTACAGATATTCCCAGAGGCAATACTATTCCAATGGGTTGATCTATAAAGACGTAAAAAAACTAAAGATGACCAAAGACCAATTGTTTTCAATATTCTGGGACCCTAGCACTGGATTGGTTCCAACCACCAGTCGACCACACATTTCCATAGACTGGTGTATGGAACCAAATGTGAAATCCAATTGGATGGATCGCTGGTACATGGTCTTCAATGAAGACCCTCATGGGAATAAAGACATCCCATTCTATTTCTTGAGGAAGTTATATGCAGGATTTATCTTGGGGAAACATGTGAACTATTTTGATATTTTATAGTTCTAGGGTGTGGTTCATGGGATGCCCCAAGATAGGGAAGGGGCTAGAACTGATCTTAACTGTGTGACATGCCCTCCACACACACCAAAATCCCCTTGGGTATATCCTCCTGCGGGTCCCATGATTGATGATACACAGGAGGCCTTATTCGACTTGGCAGATACATTGCTTCAACATGGGACTGTTGTCCAAGGTAGTGTAGGCCAAGGGATTGGCACTTCTGAGGTTGAAACATCGCATACTCAGGATCCACTTACTAGGTCTCCAAACTGTACTAGAGCTATAGATCGCACTGGAGACACAGAGGGTCCAAAGCATCGTGTTATTCCACACCCTCGCACAATGTGTGGAAGCATATGCTATGGGCCTACTTCCGAGTTTTGTTTTATATCATAGTTTTCAATTGTTTCGTAATTTATTTCTCTTTAATTATCTAACAATTTATGGGAACAAATATACAGCTGGTGTCCCAAGACACCCTAGATTCGCATAGTCCAGTGGTTGATGTTGATGACATTGATGCAACGATCAATGTTCCATATGATTTTGGTGCTTCATCATTAGCTGTAAGAAATTTACTTTTTAATTTCTCATCGTTATTTACATATTTTTAGTAGAGATTGCAACATTCAATACGTCCTAATTTGGATACAATATGTTTTATGCAGAGTGGGAATGATGAGTTTGTGGAATCCCAAGCAGGTACCTTGCATGTAGAGGAAGATTCCCAAACATAGGTATTATTTTAATTATGCTTTTAATGATTCAACATGTATGCTTTTAATCATTATAAATTTTCTAATTGTATCTTTATGTTTTGTTATGTAGCATGATATGTATGCCAGCCGAACGACTTTTTTGATTGATTCATATGCCCATCCATTTAGGCCATTGACATTTAGTTCATCCTTTGGTGACCCACTTCCTCGCCTTTCACAGGTATATGTAGTATAGTTTAATTTGTACATGCAAGTATGTCTCGCTTTCTTTGAAAAATTCATTGTCCATCCATGTAGTATATGTCTCGTTTTCTTTGTATTTGCTGACATTGACATATGTTACTTTATACATGAATCTAGTGAGGCAGCGGTGCTTGAAGAGCACCAAATCCAGGTTGTTGGTGACCCACCTCCCCCCCCCCGGCCCCCCCCCCCCCCCCCCCCCCCCCCCCCCCAATGTACATGTATGTTTCGCTTTCTTTGAAAAAATCATTTTTTGTCCATGTAGTATATGTTTCATTTTATTTGTATTATGTGACATTGTCATATGTTACTTTATGCAGGAATCTAGTGAGGCAATGGTGCTTGAAGAGCACCAAATCGATGTTGTTGATGACCCACCTCTACCCCCTAGGTACATGTATGTCTCGCTTTATTTGAAAAATTCATTGTCTGTCCATGTAGTATATGTCTCATTTTCCTTGTATTTGCTAACATTGACATATGTTACTTTATGTAGGTATCTAGTGAGCCAGTGGTGCTTGAAGAGCACCAAATACAGGTTGTTGGTGACCCACCTCTCCCCCAGAGGTACATGTATGTTTCGCTTTCTTTGAAAAAGTCATTTTCCATCCATGCAATATATATCTCATTTTGTTTGTATTATCTGACATTGACATATGTTACTTTTTGCAGGAATACAGTGAGGCAGCGGTGCTTGAAGAGCGCCAAATCGATGTTGTTGGTGACCCACCTTTGACCCCCCACTAGGTACATGTATGTCTCGCTTTATTTTAATTACATTTTTAATTATTCAACGTGTACTTTTTTAACTATTTGAAATTGTCTAATTGTATCTTTATGTTTTTGTACGTAGGAACCTATGTTTGATATAACTGTCCACCAAGCGGCCTTGATCGCTAATGCATATGCCAATCCTTTTAGCCCGATGTCAGCTATTCCATCCATTAGTTACACACCTCTTCACGTCCCCTAGGTATATTTATATATCACTTATCTTGTATCTATGTTTCCCCAATTGTCCCTCCATGTAGTATAATTTTTTTGCACATGCAAGTATCGTTTTCCTTGTTTCCCCCATTGATATGCTGACATTGACATATATATTATTTTATGCAGCTTGATAGTGAGCGAGTGGTGCTTGAAGAGCACCCAATTTGGGTCGTCACTCACCCACCTCTTCCCCCCAAGTACATGTATGTCTCACTTTATTTGAAAAAGTCATTGTCCCTCCATGTAATATAGTTTTCTTTGTACATGCAAGTATATTTTTGGTGCACCCATTGATTTGTTGACATTGAAATATATATTATTTTATGCAAATTGATAACGAGCAAGTGGTGCGTAAAGACCACCCAATCGGGGCCACTTCTAGTGAAGAACCATCACTTACACCACAACCCACCATAACTTACTCACGAACAATAAGTAAAAATGTTATATTGGTTTGGAATTTGAACAAATGTACATAGAATTTTTTAGGTTGGTAAACTAACTTACAAATTTTGGTTTGTGTGCAGTCTCTGGAAATGAGGTATGTCCCTCTTGTTCAGCATTGGGGATCACCACTAAGCAATCGGAAAAGAAAGATAGACTTCTCACAAGCCACTAACAGTGGCAATGAAAGGGGGGATAAATAGAATTAATGTATAGGGGGGATACATACATGTAAAGTTTTTTTTGTATACACACAGATGTACAGTATGATCCATTATTTTGTATTATTGTCATGGCATGCCATTTTTTAAAACATTATATGTACATATAATATAAAGCAAGATTCAAATTTATATATATGGTTGACTTGATTTTGGAACATGAGATTTATTATATGCCTTTCAGATAGGTTTAACTATGTCTTTAATTAAGTATGTGTTTAATTAAAATGATAATATGTGGTTCACCTATGTGATATTATGATATTATAGACCTTATCATGACATATCCTACTAAGTATTTGAAGATCTCCAATACTTCAAGGAAGAATGTATGACTCATCTAACTAAGATCAAGTAACCATTAAGTAAGCCATGGGAGATAATCACTAGATCAACACCATGGGAGATAATCACTAGACACCACATCATAAGTTGTTTAGGACATCCTACAAATATAATCAAAACTCCATACCAGACCAAGACAAATGAATTGTATATATGAAAATCAAAAAGATATATAACTTCATAAATCCATACTTAATGAAATACCAAGATCATGGTTCAATTAACAACCCCTGTAGGGCTATCATCAACTTTTTAACATCATAACCTCTATAACATTTTTTAAAACCTTTGAAAATCGACACACTAACATGAGCTAGGTCAAGTCTCTCTTTCTAAGAGAATTTTCAAGAAAGAGTATCATAAAGGTAAATTCCCTCTACCTAAGAAATTCCATGGAATGTACAAGTGCCACTTGATCAACAAGAAACCTGTAAATACCACCCTCTATCAACAAACTACAATCATTGATGGTGCACTATTTTCCTTCAAATGGAACTTTATACTATACATATAGTATTGTTGATTCGCCTCCTAAACTTCTTTGAAAATCATCCTAGCTATCCTCTTTACAATTCTAATTATATATACCTTAAACTACCCTAACCATACACTAAATTGTTGTTGGTTGAAAAAAATACGTCATAAATCAGCTACCTAAACCTCATCATTACCCTCTCATCTCATGTCCTAAACCATCCTAGACTACCCTAGAACCTTATTCTACCATCTTTTCCTCAAACTACAAATTCTGAGTTTAAATCATTTATTTGCTGCAACTTTTTAAACAAAATATGAATTATGTTAAAATACTTATTGCTTATTATGAAGGTTCATTGATTGGACATAAATGGTAAATCATAAGTCCATCGAATAGCATACATTGGTACTTGAAACTTGCTACAAAACACATACAAATATGAACTCTATACTGATGATTTTGATTGACGTTGGGATTAAATTGTTCAAATAAGTATCTTCATTTTTCCCTATTCATTTTGTTTCATGTATGTGCATATACTAGGTATATGGCCTTTTGGTTTCCACTTAAATTATACTAACCAATCTAATGATCTAAACTAAATATGTCATAAAACCCTAGTTCCATCTCACAACTTATGAACCCTAGTTATAGCATGCAATTTGTAGTTCATGAAACCCTAGTTGGTTTTCAATTTGTAAGTGTAGTCTAGGGCTATATGTCCTTTTTGTTTCTACTTTAATGAAAATAACATTGACTCTCATTTCTATACTTGTGAAATTCTTATAATTCATGAAACCTTAGGTGGTTTTGCTTGTAATTCATGTACATGTGTTTCTACTTCTAGGTCATGCATGCATGTGAACTTCCACTTGTGATCCATGCTTGAAACCCTATTCATTTTGTTTCATGTATGTGCATAGCCTAGGAATATGGCATTTTTCTTTCTACTTAAATGATACTAACCAATATAATGATCTAAACCTAAAGAGGCCATAAAACCCTAGTTCCATCTCATAACTTGTGAACCCTAGTTATAGCATGCAATTTGTAGTTCATAAAACCCTAGTTGGTTTTTAATTTGTAAGTGTAGCCTAGGGATATATGGCCTTATGGTTTCTACTTTAATGAAAATACCATAGCCTCTCATCTCTATACTCATGCATTTCTTATAATTCATGAAACCTTAGTTTGTTTTGCTTCTAATTCATGTACATGTGTTTCTACTTCCAAGTCATGCATGCATGTGAACTTCCACTTGTGATCCATGTTAAATCCTATTCATTTTTTTTCATGTATGTGCATAGACTAGGTATATGGCCTTTTGGTTTCTAATTAAATGATATTAACCAATCTAATGATCTAAACTTAAATACGTCATAAAACCCTAGTTCCATCTCATAATTTGTGAACCCTAGTTATAGCATACAATTTGTAGTTCATGAAACCCTAGTTGGTTTTGAATTTGTAAGTGTAGCCTAGAGATATATGGCCTTATGGTTTCTACTCTAATGAAAATAACATAGACCCTCATATTCATGCTCATGGATTTCTTATCATTCATGAAACCTTAGTTGGTTTTTCTTCTAATTTATGTACATGTGTTTCTACTTCTAAGTCATGCATGCATGTGAACTTCCACGTGTGATCCATGTTCAACCCTATTCATTTTGTTTCATGTATGTCCATAGACTAGGTATATGGCCTTTTCGTTTCTACTTAAATGATACTAACCAATCTAATGATTTAAACCTAAAGAGGTCATAAATCCCTAGTTCCATCTCATAACTTGTGAACCCTAGTTATAGCATGCAATTTGTATTTCATGAAACCCTAGTTGGTTTTCAATTTGTAAGTTTAGCCTAGGTCTGTATGACCTTATGGTTTCTACTTTAATGAAAATAACATAGCCTCTCATCTCTATACTCATGGATTTCTTATAATTCATGAAACCCATGTTGGTTTTGCTTATAATTCATCTACATGTGTTTGTACTTCTAAAGCATGCATGCATGTGAACTTCCACTTGTGATCCATGTTCAACACTATTCATTTTGTTTCTTGTATGTGCATGGCCTAGGTGTATGGCCTTTTTGTTTATACTTAAATGATACTAACCAATATAATGATCTAAACCTAAAGAGTTCATAAAACCCTAGTTCCATCTCATAACTTGTGAACCCTATTTATATATGCAATTTGTAGTTCATGAAACCCTAGTTGGTTTTTAATTTGTAAGTGTAGCCTAGGGCTATATGGCCTTTTGGTTTCTACTTTAATGAAAATAACATAGCCTCTCATTTCTATACTCATGAATTTCTTATAATTCATGAAACCTTAGATGGTTTTGCTTGTAATTCATGTACATGTGTTTCTACTTCTAAGTCATGCATGCATGTGAACTTCCACTTGTGATCCAAGTTCAACCCTATTCATTTTGTTTCATGTATGTGCATATCCTAGCTATATGGCCTTTTGGTTTCTACTTAAATGATACTAACCAATATAATTATCTAAACCTAAAGAGGTCACAAAACCCTAGTTCCATCTCATAACTTGTGAACCCTAGTTATAGTATGCAATTTATAGTTAATGAAACCCTAGTTGGTTTTCAATTTGTAAGTGTAGCCTAGGGTTATATGGCCTTTTGGTTTCTACTTAAATGATACTAACCAATCTAATTTGATATTTAAACCTAAAGAGTTCATAAAAACCTAGTTTGTAGTTCCATGTCTCAATTTGTGAACCCTAGTTTTATTCTGCGGGTTTTTGGCTTATACTTTAGTACAAGAATAATATAGCCTATTATCTCTAGACACATGATGTTTTCTTAATGCCGCAAAATGTTTTTTCCTAGTGATATCTAGACACATTGGGCCGTGAAAACATGAGGGAGAGAGCCACCTAGAGGTAATCGCATGCCATGAGACCAACAGATTCGACGGTTCATCGACATGACCTCAGGTTTCTGGGTTATGTCGAGTTGAAAGTCACATGAAAATGTCGTTCAGGGACACTTGGTGACTTTTGGTCCGGGAGCGAAAAAGAAAACGGAGCAGCAAAATTGCATCTCGTTGGCTCCTGCAACTTTGTATGGGAAAGGACAATATGGGAACCCTACCAACACAGGCACGACCGAGGTTTTTTCATATTTGAACCATCAATGCAAGAGTTGCATTGAAGGAAACTGAGAAAAACCCTAGTTTACGAAATAAATGCACAATGAAGTCACTGGGCCATGAAAACATGAGGGAGAGGGCCACCTTTTTAATGCAGCATGCCAGGAGACCAACGGATTCAATGGTTCATCAATCCGATCTCAGGTTTCTGAGTTATGTAGAGTTTAAAGTCGCATGAAAATGTCATTTACGGGCACTTGGTGGCTTTCGATCCGGGAGAGAAAAAACAAAGGAGCATCAAAATTGCATGTCATTGGCTCCTACAACTCTATATGAGAAAGCAGATATGGGAACCCTACCAACACAAACATAGTCGAGGGTTTAGAAAATTTGACCCACCAATGCAAGAGTTGCATTGAAGGAAACTGAGCAAAACCCTAGTTTACGAAATCAATGCACAATGAATTCACTGGGACATGAACACATGAGGGAGAGGGCCACCTAGAGGTAATTGCATTCCAGGAGATGAATGCGATTGACGGTTCTTCGATCCAACCTCAATTTTCTGAGTTATGTCAAGTTGAAAGTCACATGAAAATGTTATTTAGGGACACTTGGTGACTTTCGGTCTGGGAGCGAAAAACCAAACGGAGCAGCAAAATTGCATGCCGTTGGATCTTGCAAGTATGTATGGGAAATGTTGATATAGGAACCCTACCAACACATGAACTGTTGATGGTTTTGAAGAGTTCACCCACCAATGCAAGAGTTGCATTGAAGGAAACTGAACAAAACCCTAGTTTACGAGATCAATGCACAATGAAGTCATTGGGCCATGAAAACAAGAGGGTGAGGGCCACCTAGAGGTAATCACATGCTAGGAGACCAATGGAGTCAACGGTTCGTCGATTCGACCTCCATTTTTCGAGTTCCGTTGAGTTCAAATTCGCATGAAAATGTTGTTCAAGGACACTTGGTGACTTTTGGTCTAAGAGTGAAAAACCAAACAGAGCAAAAAAATAGCATGACGTTGGCTCCTACATGTTTGTATGGGAAAGGCTGATATGGGAACCCTACCAACACAGGAATGGTCGAGGGTTTTGAATAGTTGACCCACCAATGCAAGAGTTGCAAGAGTTGACCACACAATGTAATTAAATGTACATTAAAAAACATCAAAAAAATAAATTGCAACAACTCCAGAGCATGTTATTTTTCGATTGCTATTTTTTTGTTTCTAAAGACATCGGTTTGTTCTTGGTGCCTCCAATGTGCCATAGATAGTGTTTGTATCCTAGGCACATGAAAGGATAAACATTAGTACTCTCATAAGAAAATAAAGAGAACCCAATGAAAATATGCAAACATTATTTATAGATAACTCACATGAGGTTGTAGGATCGTGTTTATAGTGTCCAGTATACTATAAATAGTATTATGTCTATGAATGGCATCCGCCAATCACAGGTTTTTTACATTGGGAATAAACTAAGGCTAAATAATTGAAATTGTGCTTCAACACACACTTTAAAGTTTAAATAATGCACCTCAAAATCTAGCCACACTGGACAATCTAGTAACACCTGACAATGCACTCACTCGAGTAGGCCATCTGGAACATCTTTGCTACCGATGTTGTACATCAATATTTCGTGCTCTATATGAGGTAGAAAGTATCATACGTGTGACCTATTTTTTTCGAAAGTGTGTGCAGCTTGATGTTTATACCAACTACCAAGTTGGTGAAGTGGTATACTATAGCTCCTGGTCTATAATCTTGATATACATACCCACCCTTCCTTTTCTATTGTGCTGCTAGTTTCAAGTACTCCCCTTTTATAACCATCGAGCCAGTTGGGAATTCAATATTTTCAGCATCTAAAACAGGTTCGAGAATAGTTTTTTCCCCTCTAAGCAATGTGCCAACCAATAGTTAGAATGCCATTCATTATTTTTTGGGGAAACCACTGCATATATCTGACCTGTGAAAGGAAATAGGTCGAGTTAACAATACATTTTTTAAATAAGATCTTGCATGTAACATACATTAAATTTCTTTCGATGTAAAGGCTTGTAGTGATTTAGGTACTACTAATTTACTTTTTTGTACCTTCTTGTATGAGATCCGATATGTGATCATAGTATGTAGAAATATGTGTTTGATCATCTTCCAAATGGTCTATTTCATTAACCCCCTTGAAATCGGTGCCAAGTGTCACTTGACCCCATGTATCAACTGTATCTGTATACTCACAATAATCCCATTCATCGATGCTACAGGAACTACAAAAGGAAGCCTTCAATCTTGTCCAAATTTGTAGGGATGGTTTGTATGAGCTTTTAATTGAATGAAACTGTCGAGTGCCATGCACTATGTTCACCCGATGTTTTTGGGATTAGTCCACATTCGTCACCTCCTAGAATATTCTCCACACTAGTTATTTCCTTGTTGCTTGTTCTACCATCACAGATACACACCATTTCACTATATATGCAACGTATTGAAGGCAAGCACCAAGAAACTTCATCTCTTCCCTTCGAAGGGAATTTTTTATGCATGCACCAGCGCCATTGTGCTTGCCTTTGCCATGACTAGTTTCAAAGTAGTTCCATATATGCTGCACCTTGTATTTTATGTGCAACAAACACAACCATTCAAATACACGTGCATTCTTGAACTATCCAGCACAACCATCCGACTAAATCAAATGACGATAAAATGGTATATCCATAGCTATCACATGATCATAGAATAATTTAAATAAATGTTGCACGTAATGGATGTCATGGGTCCGGTCGCCAATTATGTAGAAGTGACTTTATTTATCACACATTTCTCTTCATTGATATCTGGCCCATGTCGATACATGATATGAACCATTATGCTCACCTGCTCTGAGTGATAGTATTGACTTTGTATTTCATTTTGTGGTTGTAGGGTGTAATTTTCCGCAAATTCAACTACTGACAATATTGTTCCGAGAGGGACGATGTCCCGGAATATTCTAAATTACTCATCTTGTCACCGTACCATATCGATATGTTGAATATACTGTTGGATCTTTCCATGAAACTCTAAAATAAAATCACATACTTGCACCTGGTGTAAAAAAAATAAACAGTGTTATAAAACAACATAAAAATATTTACATGAATATTAATATGTCAATATTTAACAATGCTATAAAACAACATAAACAATGTACACTCAGTTAAATGAATATTATTCATGTACATTGTCACCTATGAAGTCATCAATTTAATATTCATGCTTTCTTTCCCATCATGTAGTTGATCTGTATCATACCGATAGTTCTGCTTGTCAACAATTGCATTACCGAATGGCTAATCTTCACTCTCATGGATGCAATCAGACCATAGTGATATCCCACCACAATTGTTGCAAGAACCCTCTACACATTGTTTTAAGTAATGTCTTTTCCCATCTTACCTCAGACACATTATGCTATGGCTGAAATCTCTAAATGACATTGGTGGTACTATACTTGAGCATTCCTTCACATGGTTAGGATGCAAAAAATGATGTATATGTGCAAATGTATGATAATATAGATCAAAATCTATGTGGTATCTACAACAACAAGTGTTTCAGATGGTATTGATTCTAAAATACCAAGGCTTGCATTTTTCAAAAGATATTTTCTCAATCCTTAGCTCTACGTGGGAAACTTTAAAAATCTCGAACAATTGATTTTGTGTCATGTCAAGATAATGTTTAACATGAGGTTCATTGTTCATAGAACCCCTACAATGTTTTAACACATCCTTTGTGTTAGAAGAATGCCTAGTGTTATTGTGCCAAAAAGTGTGCACTAGTCCATTCACTACTTCGACTAAATTCACGTCTTTGCGGGGAAACCTACCGCTAAATGCCCATAATGTTTCCATTTGTCCCTCTACATCAAAGTTGTCTCTTCTTACTAAATAATTTTTAAGTGTCTTTGGATGTAAAGGCGCAATTTGTGATGTGAATTTAAGTAAACAATGTTTTCTAGTGGATCTACATACAATTGATTCAACCAATACGCGGCGAGCCGCATTAGAATCCCGTGAACGAGTTTTTTTACCAATCAATGTGAATGTAGCAGCAAGAGATTTAATAATGTGATTACTTGATTCGATATTCTTCAGTGTTCTTATGCCTAACTTTCTTCTAACAATTGCCATATTTCTAGATTTAAGCAAAGCTAAAAACAATTGGCATTTACCGACTTCGGATTTTTTTATCAAAATAATGTTTCATTATTTGAGAACAATGGCGAAGGATAGTGCGTTCAGCCACCTTACCTTCCATGTAAGTAAATTCACTCTCGTCCACTTGTATAATTTTATGATTTCTCTTTCGTTTTGATGCGAGATTTCATGTCGTTTGAAATGTTGAAGTGACATTTACATCCACTACAGGTTGACAAATTCGATTAGGAGATTGAACCGTTTGGCATGGTTGTTGCGGAGTCACATTTTCATCGTTAGGAACATAATTATTGAACTCTTCACAAGATTGTCCTCTTAATAATGGACCAAGAATATCATCTCCCCTATAACCAGCTTCCTTCAAAGTTGCATTATCTTCCTCAGCCTCTACGTCAAGTATCTGTTGAGCGGGAATGGGAAGTATTTGATCATCCAATGAATGTCGACGATTTCTTGAATCTTCCCTCTTCTTTTCTTTTTTGTTTTCAGCTTCTTCCGGTGTAAGCACCTTCCTCGTTGACTTTCGACCTCTATTACATACATTCTCAATTGAAATCCACCTAAACTTGTACAAAACCTATGGATTTGTGTAAGAAATGATTAAATTGCAGGTTGAACAATTCTCTGTGCATGGGTTTAGAAGAATTATGTCTTTTGCTACAGTAAAACTGGCCCACATCCTGGGGCCCAAGATTTCTTATAAAACACATATGGCATATGGGATATAACGCATGTCCATTTTATCGCATATGCGATATGCATACACTGCTTTTTACTTAACATGCATTTTGTATTACGTGATCACTAAATCACATATGCAATATATCACACATGCGATATATCACATATGCGATTTAGTGCATATCCAATATTGAAACCTGATAACCTTATAATAGAACCCATACCCATGGTAAAGACCTCGAAACCTATCCTTGGTGCACATAACCTCATAATGGAACCCATACCCAACCTAGAGCCCAAATATAGCATCTAGAAGGCATGTGTGGTAATTAAAGGACTCATTTACAGCTCATGAGCCATAAAAGCTTCATTTAGGTCCTAAGACCCTACATTTTCTTCCATGACATTGCTCAAAGTCCTAAACCTTATAATGACACCCTTATCCCATTTAGACTCCATTTATAGGGTTGGTCATAGTCTGGGACCTTGTGATCTGTCCATGAACCATAAAAACATCCTTTAATCTGTAGAATATTGGATTCATCCTTGGACCATGGTAGTCATGTCTTCATAACTGTCTATTGTCTGGAAATATTCATAATGGTTCCGATATGACCATGGTCAACGCCTCGAGAACAATATTCAATGCATAAAATAGTCTAATGGCACATACATCCCATATTAAGGCTAAATATCCCCTTTAAAGGGAATGTGTAGTGGTTTAAGAGTTGTTTCTGTTACACTTTTGTCCTATTACCATGGTTAAGACCCTGAGACCCATCCTTAGTGAATAAAACCTTGTAATAAATTAGGGATATACGAGAAATTGGGATATTTTTTACAGTAGTTATGGGTTTCGAGGCCATATGCATGGAAACGGGAGGAAACCCAAGCCTTGGGCCCTAAATGAATCCCTTAGTCATTAAAGGTCAATAAGGACACTTCAAACTACCATGGAGGACCTATTGATGCCATATACCTACCAAAAAACTAGGGATAACCATGCAATCGAGAGGTTTTAAATAGTACACATGGGTCTCAAGGCCTTACACATGGTTTCCGAAGTAAACCCAAGGCTTAGTCCATAAAGCAATATGACACCTTGAATGAAAAAAATCACGTCTTAAGAAGATATTTGGCCTCCAAGTGGGAATATTAGTATGATTATGAGTTCTCAAGCACAATGTATACATCGTGGAGCCTCAACATAGTCGAGAAACAAAACCTTGGCCTTAGGCCCTAAAATATGCTTTTGTGTGTCTATGACAAAAAATAATGCTTCAAAACAACATAAATGATCTTGCAATCCTTATCTTCATGGTGGCTGTGTTGGTACCATTAGGAATATTTTAGAGCTAGATATGAGTTTTGATCCTTAGAGAAAGGTTAGGCAATAAAACTCACTCATTAAGTCTAAAAAGAATCTTCTATGTCTTAAGCGCGTTGAACCTCCAATAATTTGACCTCATTATCTACAACCATTCACAAATTTTAGGCTAAGCGTTGTCCTTTTGCCACACTAAACCGCTTTAGAGGGGCCAATAATTACCATGATCTTTCCTTTTTAGATGGGGTGTCTCCCAAATCTTATCCACTAACTTGGTAAAATATTTTTTACTCTCATGCCAAGCTACTAAAGATAAAATGCATATGCATTATAGTGCATATGCGATATGAATAACGCTAAAATGCATATGCGTTATAGTGCATACGCTTTTTTTTTTTAAATTTAAAAGCTTGGCAGGAACAAGGCTTGGCATTATGTTCAAAAATAAATTCGGGCTACCGAACCTATCTACTAGGACAAATAAACTAGGGCTATTGCCTGTATTTTAAAACTCTATCAAGATGATGAGTTTCGATGGTGTGTTTTTCTATGACAAACACAATATTTTTTATGAAAATATAGAATTGTAAAGTACGATCTTACAATTTTGAATATGTAATTTTTTTCCTTAAAATGCATGTTTTATTTATTTATTATTATTTTTCTAAATGACACATGCCAGTTTTCGAAAATAGATACATCGATTGTTTTTTATATAACTTTTGATTGCCTTCACCATTTCGCAAGAAAACTATATGGTGCACTAGAAGAGAGCGATCTCTACAATATTATATATAGAAATCAAGGGTTACATTATTTTTTTCCCCTAAACTGTTGCACCCGCACATAACATTTTCATTTCAAGCTTTTCTGACTTCAATAATTAATAGTAATAAAAATAATTCATGAAAAATTATGAATAAATAGTGTTGCACTAGGACCATATGTCCTTTACGTGTCTGCAAGATTTTATCCAAAATTGACATCATTTACCTCATATAGTGTTGCACCTGCACAAACATATATGTTATGATGTGCTGAAAATTTGAAAACTAAATTTAATGGAAACTAATTTTTTAATCATTTACGCACATTTTTCTGCATAAATGTTATACATTATGAAAGCTTATTCAATTACCTATCTTTTGTGTTTTTAATTCATCTTCAAATACGTTAGGGAAGTACCCTAATTATCACCTAAAGTCATAGGTTCCATGTTTTTTCAGTATTACGTGGCATCTAAAGTGTCTTTAAAGGAGTTCATGATTGTGCATCAGCCTTAGTATTAAATTTTTACTATAAATTACACATTGTATCAACTAAATTAAAAAAATCCAAATTAAAGTACTTGCATTTATAATTAAAATAAATAATTATACTTAGTGAATCAATAATATTTATAAAATGAATTTAATGGTTAGAGTAATTGGTAATAAATAATTGACATAAAAAGTTGTAAATGGAAGGTTACAAGTTCAAATCCATGTGGGTACTAGTTTAAAAAATGAATAGCAGGTCCCGTATCACTTCCCTACCAGCCAAGAAACTCCGAAACGCGTTTGGTACTCCTTGGAAACACGTTTCCGACCTAACCACCGCATTTCACGTGGAGGAAACGCGGGTGGTACAGTTGGAAACTCATTTCCGTGTCGTATCTGCATCCATGAGACATGTTTCCTCCTTGACTTCTTGCTTTTACAACAACAAAAAAAAGAACCTGTTATCTTAAACAATGGGTTAAGTTGTTTTTTAATGGGTTAATAATGGCTTAGGAAACCTGTAGAAGCCTCTAAAAGTTTTTTTTTTAATAAAAGGAGGTTTTTACCTGCCTCATCTCACACAACGATTTGAGAAAGTGAGAGTTACTTAAGGAATTCAATTTGATGATAGTCAACTATAGCATTATGCAAATCGACTTATCTCATGTTTTAGTTCTATATTGACTATTCACATTTTGATATATGTAGCATTGTAGCCTCATACATAAAGGTTGATTTTGAAATTTTGAATATATATTGTATTGCTAAGGTTGTTTTTGGATATTACTAATTTTCTAACACACACACACACACACATATATTGCGTTTCCTCATTTCCTAAATTTTGGTGGGTCGTGTTTCCAGTGTGTTTCTGTATCGGATACATGTTTTCATTTCCCTGTATCATGCAACTTAGTAGTATAGCAAAACAACCATACAACATTGAAAGTTAAACAAAATTGACTAGTAGCTTCAATAGAGAGAACTCTTTGAGGGCTAACAACTACTAGAATACTGTTTAAGAAATAAAAACGAAGAGATTACTTAGGGTTTCAGATGACATCTACATGTTTAGGCCTCTCTTCCAATATGAGACATTAGTATTCCTCAAAGATTGAAGTGTTTTCAAGATATTTTTTCACAGGGAGAGCCTATGTTTTCCTGAAGGAGAATAGATCCACTTGGTTTCTACACTACACATGATTTCTCTTATGACCACTCGTAGAGGCAATGCATATTTTTTCATGAACCAAAGAGGGCTCATTTCCTGTCTGAAGGCCTTGATGCTATGGAGGCTTGGAGACCAAATAAGGACACAAGGAGGAGGAAGATTGAAGAATCAAAGAAAGGGAAGGAGAGGGCATGGTATTATTATCCTGGGAAGAGTCCTAAGAGTGCATGAAGACCTAGACCAACATATTATTTACAATCTAGTAATTCCTGTGCCGAACTTGATATTTCTAACTAATCAATTGTTGCACCACCACCTCTTCCTCCCAGTTGTCTAACATGGTCCTTAAGTGCCTAGGAATGGAGTTATCATACCCATTATCATCAGAACCTCTATCCCCTCAATGGCCAGAACTTCCCCTACCTCTACTAGCAAACCGAGGGGTAGTGTGAAGCCTTCTGGACACGATAATTGTTGAGGACCGAGGCTCAAATCCTTTATCTTTCATATGGTAAATCCAAAGACATATGAAAGAGATCCAAAGTGAATCAGAATCATAGAGAGGTACAAAACTAAGGCTACAAATATTGAACCAACCCAGGGTAAGTCTTTTTCTAGGACGCTAAAGGGAAGCATAATAAGTACTCCAACTGCAAACCGCTGAGAAATGAAAACTTTCCTTTCCAAAACACATGAAATTAGCTTCTGGAGAGGCCATAAAATCACTGAAGGGGGGAATGGGTTCCAACATACCATCACCAGCTCTTCTTCAAAGTATGAAATGTTGATTGCATTAAACAACCAGACTTCAAAAGACGAGACAATTTAGTATGCATAACGAGTGGATCAATACCGACCCATGTGGTGGGTAGAGGGAATCTCCACATTCAAGTAAGCATGCGTCGAGAGATCTGGAAGGACACCCACATCCGTGGAATATTCAAATAATTCTTAAATTAATAGAAAAATTTAAATAAAAAACAATTATCTTGATACATAAAATTATAACTAAAAGCAAGTTATTATGTTCGATTAACTAAAAGTAAGTCAACAACTTATGCATAAAGAAGTCATGTCAAGTTGCTAAACCATTGGGGAGTTCAAGAATAGGTTGAATATTAAAAGTATTATTACATCTAAAAAAAGGCTCTATGTGGCTCTAAAAGTTATTTATTTTTTGAAGAATACAAAGACGAGACCTTGTTTTGAACACAGTTTGAAGACTATATAATGTTTTTGTTCACTAAACTGTTTATCCAGTTTTGTTAGATGAATTCTCTAACATCAAAGTTAAGTATGGGCATGCTTTTTCTTCGCATGACATTAAAGGATATATATCGAAGTCTCCATTCCTAGTATGGATTTGAAATTTTGCTATGATGGAATTTTTTTTCCTAGGAAAAAGACATAAAAGCTATTGCTTTCGTTGATTCTATTTGAATATAAAGAAGAAAAAATTTCATTGTGAATAAAATTAATTAGCACATTTAAGTGAAAATTAATATATTCCTAGAATGATAACCTTTTAAATCATCATAACTATGGTGATGTAGGGCTACCTCTATTAAATATCTTCTCAAACACAAAAATAATTTTTTTAAATAAAACCAGTGATTTCTTACCTTTTTAAAGGTCATATAAACCAAAGTTGGTTTTATTGGAGGTTAATAACCACCACCACCACCACCATCATTATTTTTAGCTAAAATAAACAAACATGATCATCGATACATAACAAAAGAAAAGATATTATTTTACTTGATTAGTTATCAGTAACCAAACATTAACTAAAATAAATTACAATTAACTATATTCAATTATGTTTTTAACATCAAAATGGCTTGTTTAGCTTCATTGTTAGTGACGTTGATAGGAGTATATATTTCATTTGTGGGCCTTTCCAATCTGATCAACAAGATTGATGTCATACTGAAAGATGTAGCATTGATATTAAACCAATGTCTGTTGCATTTCATTAGTTGAATGCATTTGATTATCATCTAATTAGGGTTAGATATTTCTAGGGCCCTCTATTAAGCACCATCATCATTCAACTGCACAAGCGTGGAGGGCTTGAACAACGTACAAGTATCTATAATCATTAACCATGCAACTTCTCCAAAGCAGTTTATGCCCCATTCGTGGCAGCTATCGGGTGACACATACAAGTAGTTATGTTTGATTGCATTGGGTATGACAATGCCGACTACTTAGGATGGAGGATCCCTATGTTGTATTGAATATTATATTAATATTGTGTTGCAAACAATAGGAAGTTTCATGAACTAAATACACCCAACATCAAGAGAGAAGATTATCAAGTAATGGTGGTATCAGACTGTACATATTGGATTATACCGCAATATTCTTTTGTTTAAATCCTTAAGTCTGCTTTCATATTCATACATTTTACTACCAAACATTCATAATATTTTCGATCATTTGTTCCAATAAGAGCTAGCAGGATTTCAAAACATTATTTCCAGAATAGTTTTTACCTTCCTCCCTCTTTCAAATCATAGGTAAAAACTTAACATGGTTTGCTGTTGATTTATTCCCTCTATAATCAATCTAAAATAAAGAATGTTTGAATTAGCTAACTTATAGGCAATTTTGATTTAAAGTGCAAAATGATACAATAAAGTAAAAAGATACCTGCAAACCCTATATACATATGAGGAGTACAATGAAGTTAAACAATATTTGGAAACCCTGCTATTAGAAAATACAGAGTCTTATATAGAAAATACAGAGTCTTATACATAGTATTATTCAAACTCTTACAGAAATCCTATCCCGTAATGCGTTGAATTTCACATACTTATAGAGAGTCTTACAAGTTCGTGAAGGGTTTTAAACCTTCAAAACAATCTTATGCACAAAATTGCGAATACAGAGCTAAGCTCTGGAATCATACAATGTACTTGAGTAGAGCCTTGTAAAATATTGAACAAATTGAATAAAGGAATCAAAGTCGATGAATCTTCTTCATTTGAGCAGTGACTGATAGAGGTTCCTTAGAAGTGAGTGATAGAAGGTGCCTTACCTCGAATAAGCTATTTCAAGGATGATTGGATTGGTGTATGACCTACAAGAGGGAAATAAAAATGTATTAATATATAGTGAGAGTCACAAATAAATAAATAAAATAAGCATAAGATTCAAACATAACACATTACCATATGAGAATCCTTGAGAAAAATATGAAATCCCACAATGTGTTGTTTGTTGGATGAATACTGAGGTTATAGATAGTGTAAACACTTCCTTTAGGATTCATAATCATACATTCAGACCTGTGCTCAACGAATCAATGAACAAGATAATAACAATGATCAAGCTCTTCTATGGTGGAGCATATCAGAGAAAAATCCTATTTAGAGTCAGTGAAAATGATATCTGACGAAGTAGAGAATAATTGGAGCCATACATTCGGAATTGCGCTCAACGAACAAACTGATAACAAGGCTCAAGATTCACCATGGGTAAGGAAAGTAGAGCCAAAACCTCGACAATGAATCCTCAAGACCATCTTGCCAAGTAAAATCTTTCTTTATGTCCTAAATTAGGAAAGAACAATATAAGACGCATCGTATCCTTCAGTGTTAGCTGGTTGTACCAAATCCCAGGTGCCTAAAAAATGCAAGGGTGAGACATGTGGTAGGGTTTTGTCTTAGCTAGTTGTGAGAAATGTCATATGTTAAGCCAGTGTGCAAACATAAGTGAAGTCTTGACCCCAATACGATTAACTCATTATTTGTATAGGTACTGAGATGTGAACATGAATATACTTGCAAATAACAAGGTGTGGATCAACATGTGGTTCTAGGTAAGCCACCTTGTCATGGACCAATAAAATATCTCAGTTACTACCAAATTTTAATAAATGCACTATTACAAACCTAATTATCGAAAAGGATTCCTTAGTATATACACAAATAATATAGGTACCTGAATGCATGTATCAACTAAGCAATAAGTTAAAATGGGAAAAAATATGAACTAAGCAATAAGTTAAAACCACAAACGATTTCTTTACTAGCATTTTTTTATTATCTTTTTTACCACTATCTATGCATTTTGGTTGGGTATATATACACATTCAAATATATATACTTGAAAAAATAGTTATAGATATTTGTATTGACTTAGGTATGTATGTTAAGTAAACACATAGAAAAGTTACCCTCTCTGTATAGCTACATGAATTCAAATATATAGTAAAGAACAACTTAAAACCCAAAACAAGATCTTTACTAGACATTTGCTAGAATAGACGAATAGCAAAGTTATTAAGGTATTGCAGAGAACAAAACATTGTTGTTACAGGCATATTTATCGAGAAGGATAATTCATCTCTATACATATTTTTCATCATATCAAATGCGAATGGAATGCTCTTTATACATATTAAGTTATGCATTTGTATTACATTATTTTAAAGGATAATTCTTTTCTATTCATTTTTATTACATGTATTTATTTTTATTTCCATCATAACAAATGTGAACACACACACACACACACTAATGCAGGAGCATCAACCCTACCCGAACCAAATCAAATATTAACCTTTTAGAACGCAAGGAGGTGGATAGATGTGGCCGAAAGATGAGTTTTCCTCGGACATGATCCTGGTTGATAGCGATTTGGTTAAGGATAGATCAGATCCTTTTAGTGATCTGATCCATATTATTTTATGTTATTTAATACAAGCCCGTGTGCTGATAAAAGAAAGGGTCCATATTCAATGTAATACACGACGAGAAGGAGGTCAGGACCATAGAAGTCGTATGATGTAGTTCGAGCTCGATTTAATAAGAATTGTGAATTATTATGTATCTTTGAATTATGTTAGATTTATGTGTTTGTATATAATCCTACGTGTGAGATTAATGAATGAGCGTGTTAATCTTGGTTTTTGTGAAGGCGTAAGGAGAGATCGAATTATAGGTTCTTCACCATCAATCACAGAATCGATTGCTGGTTTTCCATTGAGAGGACAATATCATAGAGGCCATGGGTTGAATGATGATCTCAGAAAATTATGGGATTCCTTGCAAACGATTCCTAGAACTGATTAGTTTGATGACAAGACGAAGGCCAATATCATCCAATGGCTGATCGAAGAAATCGACGAGTTGTGATCCGTTGAGCTTGTCATTGAGAACTAGTTGCTTCACCCAGGATCTGTGGTGAAAATCAAAACGACCAAGACTGCTTAGTTGGATATTGATCTCATTATTGAATTCTCAGACGCCATTTCCATGGACATGGTCGAAGCCGATGCGTAACATCAAGGGTATATATGACACAGGAACTTGATGGAGCTTCCAAATCGTTTTTGTTCAACAACGCCACCACAGCTGTAAAATTCCATAGTTTGAATGTCTGGCATATCGATTATGTGTTCTTGCATCCCTATAAGCAGCTAGAGCCGATGAAGTCTGATAGTATACAACCATTCCACCATAGAAGAGATAATGTTTTTTGTTGTTGCTATGGATGCATTAAGTCCATAGTGTGGGCCCATAACCAACATGTCCATGAATTTTAAGGATACCTAGATTGGTCTTCATCAAGTGGTATTAGAGTAGGAAAATATTTCATGCGCATGGAAAACGAAAACAACTTCCAGTGGAAAATGGAAACAACTTTCAGCTATGACTAGGTATAAGTTGTAGGGAAATTGGACAGTTGTAATTGTGGGTAGAATTGTCTGAGGGAGTGAGTAGGTGCAGAAGCTAGAGAGGAGTAAAGGAATCCTCGAAAGGTTCAGAGGAGGTGAACCTGTGATACCAAAAGTTTGATCTAGAGGAAGAAATTTGATGAGGTGTGATGGATCAGGTCTTGTCACTAAGAAAGGGGGGGTGAATCAGTGACATAAATTTAAAAAAAAAATATTTTATTTTAGCAAATGTAAAAACAAATTTGGACACAATGTTTTAATGTGGAACCCAATAAGGTAAACTACCAACACCTTTCTATTATCTACAAAAAAAAAAATTACAATATACAATAGTTATTTGCAAGAACCACTTGCTGGAGACCACAATCCCCAAGTTTCACAGCCACTACTAAAGGATGCACCCACACCTTGGTTTATGCCTGCACCTATAGACAAGGATACACCCATACCTTGATTCTCCAGCCACTACTGGAAGGAGTCTAAGACGTCCTTGCAGGCATGTAGCCTGCCCTAACACTACCCTACCACCCTAATTTGATATTATTAAACTTCCCTATCTTCTTAAAAATTCTGTCTCTTGTTACTCTAGTTTGGTATCTATCTTATGCTTCGGCTGCATAGATTTGGATGACAGAGACACTCATTCTTCTATTTTGATTCTTCATTAAATATCTCTTTCATGCCTTTTCAAACTGGTCATGCTTCTTCATTCTAGACAAACACACCTTTTCACTCTTCATGTATTTGCATCAAACACATTACTTCTCTATTTTAATTCTGTACAATTCTCTTTATTAATCAATTCTCCGTTATCTTTCAATTTTGATTAATTAATTAGTTAGTTTTATCATTCTGTCTTGTTACACATTTTATTGAACTAATTAATTAAACCTTCTTCCATCTTCAGGCCATCGGGCTTTCTCCGATTTTAATTAATTAATTTGTATCTCTGTCAGTTTACAGATTTTATTTATTTAATTAATTAAATCATCCACAGGGTTGTGGGCTTCATCTTTAATGCGAGTATGATCTTCCACCTTTCCTCCGAGATTTCTCATGCCCTCTACGAGCTTCTTTAAACCCTCTGTGGAATCCCTTCCTTACTCCACCTGCGAGCTTCATCTTCTATTTGCGGGTTTCATCTTTCTTAGAACACGGGATTCATTACCATACGGGCACTATCCTTTCCGAACTTGCCTTTTCACCTTCCGCTTTCTGAACTGGTCTTTCCGCAAGCTCCTTTCCGTGTGTAGATTGTGGAAATCGGAAAACACAACTTCATAGGACTTCCTATTTTTTCTTTCCACCTTTCCACTTTCCAAACTGGCATTTCCGCTTTCCATGATGGCCTTTCCGCAAGCTCTTTTCCATATTTTGGAATGCAGAAATTGGAAGACACAACTTTTCCAAGACTTTGTCTTTTTTCCTTCCTCCTTTCTGGACTTCCACTCCCACATGGAAATCGTAAACTCAACTTTTCACGACTCCGACTTTTTTTTTTCCCGCGGTTCCACACCCGCACAGAAATCAGAAACTCAACTTTTCACGATTTCGACTCTCTGATTTTCGCAGTTCCACACCCATACTTCTTTTTCGAACCGTCGATCTACTTGCAGAACTATTCTTATCCATCTGATCTTTGATCTTTTGCAGAATTTATCCCCAAACGTTGGATCTTGTGTGGGAAGCTTCTTGACTATTCATTTTTGAACTATTGCGGAACTTTACTCACATACATGATTTCCTTGTGGATCTCTTCTTGACCTTAGATTTTTTGTGGATCTAGTATCGACCGTCGATCTATACTCTTTTGCGGAACTTCACCTTTTATGCCTATCCTTTGTGGAACTGATCCTTAACCGTCAGATCTCGTGCGGGATGCTTCCTGAACGTCGATTTTATATCGAATGCGGATCTCACCATGATTTTGCAGATCTGCACGATTTCCTTGCGGAACTTAACTATAGCTGTATAGTTACCTGTGGCTTCAATCTAAACCTTCAATTTAGTCGCCGATCATTTGGTCCAACGATTCCTAAGTATCATACTGGAATCGGTGTGGTTCATCCTGAGCTCTTTGTGTGACTCCTCTATCTTCAAAATGCAGGCTCCTTCATCTTCAACATGTGGGCCTCCTTCTCTACTGGCTTGTAGGATTCCTTAATTGCCATCAATGCCAACCTATATTGCCATGTTTCCAACAAGGTGTTGGTGAAAGCTTGATTTCATCTCACTAATTGGGCATGAGAATAAGCTCAGTGATGCATGAGGAAGGAAGATGACCAGGTTGAAGATGGAAGCAACAATAGAAGACATATGACCAGGAGGTCATAAAAAATTTTATTGTGGGATTCTGATGCAGGAGCATCAACCCTACCTGAATCAAATCAAATCTCGATCTTACAGAATGTGAGGAGGTGGACAAATGTGGTTGAAGGATGAAGTTTCCTCATATTTGATCCTGGTTGATAGCGATTTGGTTAAGGATAGATTAGATCCTTTCAATGATCTGATCCATATTATTTTATGTTCTTTAATATGTGATCCTGTGTGTGAGAAAAGAAAGGGACCAAATTCAATGTAATACAGGACGAGAAGGAGGTCAGGCCCATAAAGGCCGTATGATGTAGTTCGAGCTCGACTTAATAAGAATTGTGAATTATTATGTATCTTTGAATTATGTTTGATTTATGTGGTTGTATATAAGCATACATGTGAGATTGATGAATGAGCGTGTTAATCCTAGTTTTTGTAGAGGCGCAAGGAGAGATCGAATTACAGGTTCTTCACCATCGATCACATAATGGATCAATGGTGCTCCATTTAAAGGACGATATCATAGAGGCCGTGGGTTGAATCTCGATCTCAGAAAATTATGGGATTCTTGGTAGATGATTCCTAGAACTGATTGGTTTGATGACAAGACGAAGGCCAATATCATCCAATGGCCGATCGAAGAAATCAACGAGTTGTGATCCATTGAGCTTGTCATTGAGAATGAATTGCTTCACCTAGGCTCTGGGGTGAAAATCGAAATAACCGAGGCTGCTCAGTTGGATATTGAGCTCATTATCGAATTCCCGGACGCCATTTCCATGGACGTGGTCAAAGGCGATGCATAACATCAATGGTATATCCAACATAGGAACTTGATGGAGCTTCCAAACCGTTTTTTTTCAACAACGTCACCACAACTGTAAAAGTCCAGAGTTTGAATGTATGGCTTATGGATTCTGTGTTCTTGCATTCCTACAAGCAACTAGAGTCGATGAAGTGTGATAGTGTACAACCATTCCACCATAGAAGAGATAAGTTTTTTCGTTGCTGCTATGGACGCATTAAGTCCATATTGTGGGCCCATAACCCACATGCCCATGAATTTTAAGGATCCCTGGTCTGTCTTCACACGCACAAGGGATTTTACCCGACACACAACTCTGAATGGTTTATTTGATTTGTCTGATGTTTTGGCTATGTTTTGAAAGTCATGGTCGAACCTTAACCGAAGTTATCTCTCTATATAATGAGAATAGGTGTAAATGTAACATTTACACTTTCTTTCTACTTATACAAGAAAGTATTTTCCTTGTGTTCGAGTTCAGTATTGTTTCAGCTAGCAATAAAAAAGTAGGCCTTTGTATATATATATATATACACACACTTTTGATAAGAGAAAGAAAAAGATATCCTATAATGAAGGTCCATGAATTTAAATATCAAGTGAACAATAAGTTAAAACCCTTAATGATTTCTTTACTAGCGATTTGCTAGAATAATCCCAAGGAAAACTTATTAAAGCATTGTTCGTAATGCAATGTTAATATAGTATTAAAGGCGACATAGGAAGCCTCCATCCAAAGAACTCGATGATACCATATGTAATGCAACCAAACATAATTACCTATATGTGTCACCGTGTAGCTTTGAGGAATGGGGCATAAACTCCTTTCTCGAAGCTCCGTGGTTAACAGTTATAGATAGTGGTACATTGTTCCAACTCACCACACTTGAGCGGTTTCATGATGTTAGCACTTATGGGAGGGGCCCAAAAAGGGATAACACTAATCATAAGTATTTAACACTAATAAGAAGCATTCAACACTAACGAAATATGAAAACCATTGGTTTAATTGCAACGCTACATTTGTTAGCAGGACATGAATCTTGTCTTTGTTTGTATATATATATATATTGAAAGCGAAATTATTAGCGATTTGCTAGAACTAGAATAAACACATAAAAAAATTATAAAGGTATTGCACAAATGATATAAATGTTTACATAAGTTGAAAGTTGATCCTTAGCAAGGTTTAGTTGAATGCATCAGGGTCAATATTTGTTATTAATCCGATTATACAGAGTGTGACCCTAGTAATTATTATGTCTCCGACAAGGAGATATATATGAATCGGACAGGAGAATTATTTAGAACAATTTGTAGTGCTCTAAAAAAACATAGAATTTAAACCAAGGTTCAATATTTTTTTATTTTTCTTTTCTTAAATGTCTATTTTTTTAACTTATTATTGGTCTAGTGAGATGACGTTGCCTTGGATTTGTGTGCCCCACAACCCGGCGGCGTGCTGATATCAGCAATGCTGCTATAATGATTTCAGATTTGGCATGATGGTAGCTCTGCAGGCTCATTTAATGCTTTTAGATTTCGCATGATGGTAGCTCTGCAGGTTCATTTATTCCCGTCCTAGCTTGATAGCACCTATTAGCTTAGTGTCATGTTCAAGGGGCATTTAATGGTACAAATTCTCATTCGGCATTGCTGGTTAAGGTTTGTCACTTGGTTGCTCTCGTTATGTTTGCAATTTCCCCAAATGGTCCGTCAAGTTCTTTTCATACATTCCTGAACTAGTTTTTCTTTGATAATGAAGGCAACTTTTTGCTTCTGGTTTTCAAGGTTCCTGCTGTGTCTTGCTGCATGAACCTCCCGGAATTGAATTATTGGAGTTTGAAGCCCGAATGTTCGTTGGAAAACTGTTGTTGTTTGTTGGGATTGGTTTTGAGGCTACTGAGAGGAGCTTTGTAGCAATGGTGGAACATAGGAGCTTGTCTTGAGTTGTGCATGCATATTTGCTTTGAGTAATCACTGAGACATCGAACACGGCCATAACATTCTCTGTATAAACTAACTAAAGCCCGCAAATTTTAAGTGTAGGCAAGCCTTGCGATAGAAGAACATAGTATTCCCTCTGCGGTTTGCCTTGGGTTTTTAGTGGCAAGACCTAGCAAACAGGTGTTGTAAACATTATTATTTGTGTTAGTCTCTGTATATTAATATATACACAAAAAAACCTATACATTTCAGAATTCTGAAAAAACCATGCAACAAATCCTTCATTATTGTATATTCCTTCATTCGGCCGGGGTCCCGTCTTGCAACGACTTCATCTAAAGAGGCTTTCCTGAATGCCCAATAAAGTTTTACAGGGTTTTGGTGTTCTTGAGTGTAAGATCTCTGGCATTTGTGAGCGCAGATTCTATAATTTAGAATAATTGTAAGCGTTTCTGCGTGTCTTTTGTGTTTTCACCTGAAGATATTTCTCTAATGTCTGTCACGTTTGGAAGCTTTGTTCCTTTGAAAAATTTAAATATTTGGCTTTTGTTTCTATTGTTTAGGTGCGCCTCTAGCTCTGTTAGGGATTCTGTGCCTTTTCTTTCTGCACCTTTATCTATGATGGTTGAGATGCCAGTTTTACTGATTTGGTTGGAAATGTGATACATTTTGAGTAATATATGAACTCTGTTGGGGTTGGTTTACTAGCTTCCGTGGTCATAAATCTAGGTATTTTTTCTCTGTTATGACTTACATACTTTTATCTGTGCCTCTATTTACGTATTGTTAAGCACTATTTTAAATTGAATAATTCTTTGTTTTAGAGAGCGAAATTCCAATTTCTGCTAGGGTCTATAATGCTCTTAAGATGAAATCAGGTACAAATTTTCACTATATGAAAGGCCTTAGATGGTTTCCTTTCTTTTCTTTACCCTTTTATGAGGTCCTTGATTACCGTTGGCTGTGTTATCAGTGTTTAAATGTGTTGGTCTCTGTGGGTGCAAATAATTATACAATATCCTTATTATCTGTTTATACAGTTCCATATTTCTTAAGCTAGTGATTTCCTAATCCAGATCTGGACAAAACGATGGATTTCAGGTCGGATTTTTTCTTTTCTTTTCAAAGTCAATCCATTTTGCTAATATTTTTCACTTATTTATGTATTGTGCATTGGAGAAAACATATAGTATTTTTAGATGGTTAGATTGCTTTATTTGATAATTAGAATTGGGGTATATTTTTGAGGAAGATAAAAATGGTTCAGATCGAACTTCCATAAATTCTAATCCATTTAGCAGCCCGTCCTATGGAAAAACCACGAATATTACAATAGAAAAACCATGAATATTACAATAAAAAAATCTTGTCTTTCAAAACAAGATGTATATTTTGGCCAAACAAGATATTTGAACAGATTTTTGCATTTAGGGAATTGAAAATGGTTTCAATGTGTTAAATTATTCCTTTATACTTCTTTTAAGACATTTTGCTTATTTAAAACATCCATTCAAGATATATTAAAATCGGATACAAGGATGAAGCACCTTCGTTGTTGTTTAATGTGTGTTAGCGGTGTCCTAAAAGTAGAATAATTTAGAATAATTATTGTTGTAGCAGGATCATTGTTTACCTCTATACTAGAATAATTATTTCTGTGGCAGGGTCATTGCTTATCCAAAACATAAATCACAGGTGCTCTGAGTTAGAAAAGCTGCCAGGTATGAAAACATTGGTATCTTTGGAAAGGTTCTGGATAGAGAGATGTGTAAAATTGCAGAGCATACGAGGGTTGGCCAGGGAACAAAGCTTAGATTCCTATATTTTTCTGGGTTCTTCGAGTTAGAAGACTTGTTAGTATGGAAACATTGGTATCTTTGGCATAGGGGTTGATGCATAGCATGCGGGAGTTCCCCTCTCATCTTGAGGCTACAAATGCCTTTAAGCGCTTGTCAAAGAGAGATGTTTTTGTTGGTATAGAGTCTGTGCAAAGGTTGTGTTTGCCAACTGTGAAAACCATTAAAATTATTACTGTTTAAACCTTTTTAGTGGATAAAACACAACAAAACTGGAACACCAACCCCAAAACAAAAATTGAAACCACAATTTTCATTGGCCTTTTCTGTGCCTATCCAGGCCCATAAGAATGACCACAATCATGGGATGATAAGTCCATAGTGACATTGGATTCTACGCTGATGAAGTTTCTAAGAGAGGGTGTAATAGAGATCAAAAGTTATCTTGGCAAACCAAGGCACTTATCTTCAATATGAGTGAAGTCAGCTGCTTTGTAGCTTTAACACTATCGAGCAGATCACCTAGACCCGCCAGTGCCATTGTAGACAATTTTAGCTTATTCGTCGGCCTGTATTTTCCTCCAAGTGAGTGTTCGGAAGCATGTTTTAAAGGTTTTAGCAATTAAAATCTGAGTTGTCTAAACATGGGAAGAATTTCTGCTTTTTTTATGTGTCTAAACATGAAAAGAATTTCTGCTTTTTTTATGCTGGTTTTTTATAGGTTTCTGGTCATGAATCTTCAATGAATTTTTAAAACGTCTAAAAGCATTGCCAAATCTTATAGAGTGTGTGGATGCTAAAAGCATTGCCAAATCTTATAGAGTTTGTGGATGCTGAGTGAATGTTTGGAAGCATGTTTTAAAGGTTTTAGCAAATAAATTTCGAGTTGTGGGAAGAATTTCTGCCTTTTTTATTATGTTGCTTTTTTATAGGTTTTTGGTCATAAATTTTTAAAACGTCTAAAAGCATTGCCAAATTTTACAGAGTGTGGATGTTGTTTTTTTTACTATTACACCATTTAATTTTTGCTCTTAAAATCACCTAATCAACAATAAAAATTACAAATTTTCTTAATTAAATTCACCAGATTCCAGTCGAAATTGGCCTAAAAAACTTCCATTTGTTGTTTTTTATATTAAAAACTTAGAAATCTGTCTATGTTTTCAGAAGTTTTATGTTTGTAAACAATCTCTGCAATGGGGCTGTATTGCAGGTTTGGTAGCTGGAGTATACTCAGGAATGACATATGGCATGCAGGAGGCACGTGGTGTTCATGAACTCGGGAACGACATATATGCAATGCAAGAGGCACGTGGTGTTCATGACTGGGTGAGAAAATGATGATCTCTAATCAATAGATATTATTGATTATGATATGACGTTGCTTGAAATGACTGTTTTTGGTTGTTTTAATATGTGAAGAAAAATGCACTATTAGGAGGAGCACTTGCTGGTGCAGCATTGTCTCTCACCGACTCCAACCCTCGGCATGATCGTGTTGTTCAAGCAGCAATAATTTGGGGAGCCATTGCCACAGCTGCTGAGTTTCTGGGAAACCTATCTCATTGAGAATTTTTTCTTGTTTTGATTATTCTGGATCCTTTTTCTAAGCATAAATATTGTATAAGCTTTGAATAATTAAACTTTGATTGGAATGTAAATGTTTAGAAATGCAAATTTTCATAGTTGCAAATCTTATTTACCTAGAAGGAGGCTTTTAGTGAGGAATGTAGTGAGATATTGTACTGCAAAGTGTGACCAGATTTGGCCCTATTTTGTGACAAAATGGTACTGTATTTTGATGTGATTTTGATGGCCCTTTATTTCAACATCTTTTATTTTACAAGAGTTGTGTTTTTTTAATGGAGAAGCGAGATGTGGTTTTCTACTAGTCTTAATTGCAATCACCTTCCCTTGAATGCAGTGCTATAATGGTGGATGATCATCTAAATTAGTTGGGATCATTTCTCAGAGAAAGGAGAGTAAATATTTAATTAAAATGTACCAGTAAAATATTTAACTTTCAATTCCTCACAGTAATGAAACATATTGAAAAAATCATAAATATAGAGGGCTCTTACTATTGACAGTCTTTTTCCTCTACTAAAGAATGCTCCAACCGCCCTGCAATTCCATCTTCTTTCCTAGTCTCTCCTCCACCATTCGATGAAGGTCGCTCAACCTCCATTCTTTTTTATGTTTCCTTCTTACCGGTCTCTCCCATAATTTTCGAACAAAACTCCCAGAGTTTGAAACCATCCTTCCTCTCCCACGACATCTGTAAAAATGATCTCCCTTCTCTCTGGCTTGTGCTCTCCATAACGTGAAGCATTTTCTTACTAGTTGTAACCAACCAAATAAACAAAGAAATCCTTATAAATTTTTACTAATGATTATTTTATTGCTTGCTCATATATATAGATATATATATAAAACAAATGATACTGTATTAAGATCTCTCTGGCTTGTGTTCTCCAGAACGTGAAGCATTTTCTTACTAGTTGGTGGATAAACAAAGAAATTCTTATATATCCACATTCAAACTTGGAAATCTCTACGATGCAAAAATCAATGGTAAGTTATTACAATTCAGTTCCGCAGGTCTACAAAATTTATCTATTTACGGCGAAACACCAGCTAAGATTGTATTCAATTTCTTTTTCATAGCAAAAACAGCAAAAACACATTCAAGCTAGGAAATTTGTGCAATGCAAAAAAAAATAATGATAAGTTATTCAGCAGGTTTACAAAATTTACAAATTTACGGGGAAACAGATTGTATTCAATTTCTTCTTCATACACAGTTTCGAATCCCTACCATTCCAAACAACAACGAATATTGTATTCAATTTCTTCTTCATAAAAGTAGTTTCCCTTAGCACGGTTTCGAATCCCTGCCACTCCAAACAACAACGAAGATGGCATTCAATTTCTTCTTCATACCAAAAGCAGCTGCGCTGAGCGCCATTTATAATCCCTGCCACTCCATTGGAAACAACCGCCTGGTAATCTCGTTGTCGTTCCCATCAACATATGCATCATTATAAGTGACATTCTATATTGCAAGTGTGTATTGTCATGTGAGTATTCTGAGAGGTGTCAGACTAAATGAAAAAGGTAAATCCAATGAGCCCAAAAAATCCAATCCACGACTTTAATCACTAATTTCGGTGTGTTTTCAAGGAGCAGGTTTATATATTCTGTAAACTCACAATATGTTCGCAATATAAGTGACATTCTATATTGCAAGTGTGTATTGTCATGTGTGTATTATGAGAGGTGTCAGACTAAATGAAAAAGGTAAATCCAATGAGCCCAAAAAATCCAATCTACGACTTTAATCACTAATTTCGGTGTGTTTTCAAGGAGCAGGTTTATATATTCTATCAACTCACAATATGTTCGCAATATATTGAATGTATAAAAATATCACACTATTTTAATGTCAATATATTTCCTTAAGGAAAGTATGATGATATATTCAATATATCCGTGACATATGTAATTATGGCAATATAGCTTCTGAGAATATTCAACTAACTTCCTCACTCTGGTTCATTGGATATTTAATAATGAGAAATTATGTGTCTTTTGGACATAAAACAAAGCCTTAGAAGGTTGAAGTTTAATTTTTATTATAACCAATGTTATGTTATGGTTTAGGGTCTATACTATTATTTTCTAAAGAAACTACCATTTTCTAATTGAACAATATTCATTTTACTAGAATATGCTATAAATCAAAATATGTGTTACTAGATGTTTCTATCATATAGATATGATAATGAAATACTTATCTTAAGAAATAGAATTGTGTCGAAGTGTTAGTCGATGTTTCTATCATATAGATATGATAAAGGAAAAACAATGTGTGAAGTTTTGTTTTGGAGATAAAACAAAGGCTTACAAGGTGGAAGTTTATTTTTCATTTCCTATTAATCTTATACTTAATATTAAGAAATAGTATATGTCACATACTTAATCTTAAGAAATAGTATATGTCACAGAGCTAGTCAAAAGATTATATGTGTTTCTCTCAGTATTCCAATTACTCTTAATCAACATGCTTATGTTTATTCTAATTACCCTTAATCATGTTTATGCTTGCTCTTATCAGTGAAGAAAATATACAATATAGGTTGGATCATTGTTATCAATATGTTCATCTTGGTCTCATACAATTTAGCCTTAATAATCCAAGCTATTGATCCAACTCCTTCTATGAGAAGTAATGATTTATCTTAGTTGAGTGATAAATTCAAAAAGAATTGAATGAGAAATCCTCATCAATTTAGTCCTAAATAATTGATAATTTTATTTAATAGAAATATATTTTTATAATATTATTTTTGAATTTAAAAATTTATATTACTATCTTTAATATAAATAACAAATAATTACTTTACATGATAAATAATAAGTATGCTTTTGGTTCAAACAAATACATTACATGACAATTTATATCTTATATGACTTTTTTTAAAACTATTTATAATATATTATTTTTTTTTTACTATTTATAAGTAAGATAGTTAATGATGATACATATTAAATTGAATGATATTTAAATAAAAGAATTATGAGTTTATAAAACATGCAATGAAGAACTTGTCAAAGACAATAATTCTCAATTTTACAATACCAACTTATAATATCTTCATGCAACTGCAAATTTTCTTCCCTTAAGAAACAATTGCTATTGTCGGGGACATTCCCACCTCGTGGCTCTTGTTGGTTATTAAAACCTTTGGCATTTAATATTGCCACTTAACATGCTAGTCCTGGACGCATTGTGACCATGCATTATCTATCTACGTTAAGCCATGTGAAAAATATATCTATGTGGAAGTTTAGCCTTAAACATCGTGTACTTGCCTCATTTTTTATATAAGAGAGTTTTCACCCAATAGAAGGGGGTTAAATAAAGTTATGAATCAGAGGATATTCATAGTTAGACTATATAGGTTTGTGGAAAAAGAATATCATAATACCAAGACGGAGATTATAGGGAAGAATTATTATTATAAGGATTTGGAGGTGGTGGGATTTGATATATATTGTGAGGAATCCTTAACATAGAAGAGCTAGTATGACTCCAAATTGACGACATTGATGGATCACTATGGGGTATGAATCAAGAAGATATCTTAAGTGGTAACATTGCAAGTCCGTAACAATTTGGGGGCATAAATAAGAGGAGAGGAGATACTAGCTAAACAATTATGTCATCTGTGAAGGCTCTAAAAAATGAAGCTAGGCGGTGGTTTGAAGGCAATAATGATATTGATTTTTTTTTTGGGAAGGCATCCTCTTTGATATCATGTCACATACCATCCAAGTTATTGGGGTAAGAGAAATAATCATGTACGAGATGATAACAATGGTCATCTAATGATATTTTAGTTGGTTGTACATGATGTATTATTGTGCATCAAACATAAGAAAAATCAAGTCTCTAATTATTCAAAATCAAGTGCAGTCCGAGAAGATAGAAAACCATATTCACCATTTAGAAGATGAACAAAATAAATTTAATGGACGGGGGCATATGGGTAGATGACAATTGAAAATTTGTTGAAATAGAAAACCTAAATTTCGTTGCCATTTATTTACTAGTGGTAGATGAAATCAAGCCAACTACTATTAGAAGTTGGTGTTGAGATTATTTTCTTCTTGTCTACGATGAAGGTAACTATTGAGCTAGAAATTGAGGGCGCTACAATTTGCAAAGGCATATGCTTGGTATTATGTCACATACCTTCCAAGTTACCGGGGTAAGAGAAATAATCATGTCCGCAATTATAAAAATGGTCCTCTAATTAGATTTCCATGGGTTGTACATGATATAATACTAGGCATCAAATGCAAGAAGAAACAAGTCTCTGATTATTCAGAGTCAAGTGCCGTCCGAGAAAATAAAAACTCACATTCAACATTTAGAATATTACCAAAATAAACTTAATGGATGGGGGAATATGGGTAGGTGAAAACTAACAAGTTGTTGAAATGGAAAACCTACATCTCTCTTATGTCATGTCCCCATCCAAATAAGAATACTAGCAAACAATGTTTCACCAACCTACTAGCTCCCTAGGTTGAGGTGGACGCATAAAATTTTGTAATAAGGGAGCTATGCGGCCCAAAAGGACCTTATTTTTACCATATTCACATTTAATTGGGCCACATAAATAATAAATGTTAAGAAATTAAGGTGGCATTGGTTCATGGAGACACTTGGAGGCTCATGGAGTCCTTGGGTGGCTAGATTCCCCCACACACTTGGCATTACCTTCATCCAAATTTGAATCCATGGGGAATGCAATGTTCTTTGGGGGTGATGTGGTGTCAAATAACATATTATGAGCCAAGGATTTAGAATTAGTAAAGGGGATTAATTCCCATGGAAGAGGAGTAAACTAAGAAAACAATGTGTTCCATTTGGAGGGAGACTCCATGCACTCTATGGAAAATAATGATGAAAGATTCTATGACAAATATGACAAATTCAGACCTGATTGAAGAACTATGAAAAATATTACATGAAAGGGATAAAAATATCCACCAAGTGGTCACATTTGGGAGTTAGTGGGCACATCTGTGAAGGCTCTAAAAAATGAAGCTAGGCGGTGGTTTGAAGGCAATAGTGATATTGATTTTTTTGGGAAGGCATCCTCTTTAATATCATGTCACATACCATCCAAGTTATTGGGGTAAGAGAAATAATCATGTACGAGATGATAATAATGGTCATCTAATGATATTTTCGTTGGTTGTACATGATGTATTATTATGCATCGAACACAAGAAAAATCAAGTCTCTAATTATTCAAAATCAAGTGCAGTCCAAGAAGATAGAAAACCACATTGGGCCATTTAGAAGATGAACAAAATAAATTTAATGGACGGGGGCATATAGGTAGATGACAACTGAAAAGTTGTTGAAATAGAAAACCTAAATCTCGCTTCCATTTATTTACTAGCGGTAGATGAAATCAAGCCAACTACTATTACAAGCTGGTGTTGAGATTATTTTCTTCTTGTCTACGACGAAGGTAACTATTGAGCTAGAAATTGAGGGCGCTACAATGCTTGGTATTATGTCACATACCTTCCAAGTTACCAGGGTAAGAGAAATAATCATGTCCACGATTATAACAACGGTCCTCTAATTAGATTGACATGGGTTGTACATGATATACTACTAGGAATCAAATGCAAGAAGAAACAAGTATCTGATTATTCAAAGTCAAGTGCAGTCCGAGAAAATAAAAAATCACATTCAACATTTAGAATATTACCAAAATAAACTTAATGGAAGGGGGAATATGGGTAGGTGAAAACTAACAAGTTGTTGAAATGGAAAACCTACATCTCTCTTATGTCATGTCCCCATCCAAATAAGAATACTAGCAAACAATGTTTCACCAACCTACTAGCTCCCTAGGTTGAGGTGGATGCATAAAATTTTGTAATAAGGGAGCTATGCCACCCAAAAGGACCTTATTTTTACAATATTCACATTTAATTGGGTCACATAAATAATAAATGTTAAGAAAATAAGGTGGCATTGGTTCATGGAGACACTTGGAGGCTCATGGAGTCCTTGGGTGGCTAGATTCCCCCACACACTTAGCATGACCTTCATCCAAATTTGAATCCATGGGGAATGCAACGTTCTTTGGGGGTGATGTGGTGTCAAATAGCATATTATGAGCCAAGGATTCTCCCAACTCACTTTACCTCTCACTGATTTGAAAAACAAAGATGCTTTCTAATGGCATGAGGAGGATGAAAAGGCTTTCCAATGAATGAAAGAGGTAATGAGAAATTGTCCTATTCTTGCATTGCCTATTTTTTCTAAACCATATGTCTTGGAGCATGATGCATCAGGGGAGGGAATTGGAGAAGTCCTGAAGCAGGGACAACACCCAATATCTTTTGAGAGTAGGAAGATAAAACCACATTAGAATATTTAGTCAACATGCTGAAACTTTCCGTATTTGGTATGTTTTGATATAGTGAAACTATCCGTATTTTGGTGTGTTTTGATCGTACCAAGATATTTTCAACTCACTAAATTATTGAACAAACCTCCATCAAACCATGTCAGGCAATATTGCCAACTCACTTCGCATTCATATTACAAATTTGGTAAATTTGGTTTATCCGAGACTTTCTGAGGTAAATTTGGTTTATCCGAGACTTTCTGAGTGGAGTTTGTTCAGGCCAAATTCCAATTTAGCACATTCCTATTTGCTTTATGTGAGTAGAGTTGGTCAAGCCAATTTAGCACATTTCTTTTTGACAGGATAAAAGTTGAAAATACCTTCAGTCCAGAGGTCGTCGCTAGGCGTACCCATCTCTTTTCCATTAATATATATGTACAAGTGGAGCAATATTCTATTGAATTCTATGGGGACAAGTGCTGCAAGTCCATAAAGGAATTCCGGTGAAATGAATTAGCAACCGAAGTCAAAGTTACCACTCGGCAACAACGACATAATGCCCAAATCCCCATTGGAATCCAACCATCCTATTATATTAAGGTCAGTCAATCAGTTAGTGCGGTAGGGTTGGTAGGGTGTACATTGACTCTGGAACCGACATTATCATATCAGTTTCGCTATAAAGCGCTCATTTGCAAACACTTTAGTAGTCACTGCCTGCACTTCTCATCGCTGCAATTCC
>LPNX010741813.1:1374-46174 GCA_001517045.1 Pseudotsuga menziesii | reverse complement strand
TAACTGTAAACTAGTTAAATACGAGAACAGTTATCAATTTGGAGCATGTGAATGTTGATACGTTATTGGTATTTTTGGAGCGGTGTGGAATTAAAAATAAATATAAATTTTTAATTGAATGAATAAAATGTTTTTTTGAGTGTAAGAATTTAAAGCTGGTTTTAGTTAAATATTTAATTAAGCTCATAAAATTTTTAATCAAGATGCATTTAAGCATAATAACATATAAAGATCATGGAATAAATCTTGAATATAAACTTGTTACACTTTAGTTAACACTTGTTATACTTGAGTTAGCCTTGTTAATTACGTCAATGAAGCCTAAAATATGAGATACTAACATAACTTCTCAACTTGTGGCCATGAACGGGGATCCTATCATTTTTTAAGCCCATTTAAATCTTAATCAAGATGTATTTAAACATAACAAGATATGATGACCATGAAATGAATCCCCAGTGTACACTTGTTACACTCTTGTTAATCCTCTCAATGGAGCCTAAACTAGCACAACCACAAGTCAAGTGGCACTTGAACATCTATAGGTGAAGCTAGCCCATTGAGATAGGTGGTTGTTAAACAAATACTAAACATTAAGCTAATTACCATATCCTTATAAATATCCATTTAAGGTATAACATAAATATTTTTTTTGTAAGTACAGAATTCACATTTATATTAAGAAGAGGGGCCTTCTAAAACCATTTACAAAAAAAAAAGCTTCCTCCCAGCTTCAAGAGAGCTTCAACACAAAAATAGAAAAAGAAGAAAGCACTACTTGCAATTGCCGAGATCCCCACCTATCTCTTGTCATTGAAAAAAATTCACTACTTCCCCAACCCACAGACTCAAGTTATAAATCCCACAGACTCAAGTTATAAAAGTTCAGACTAACTTCTGAACGAACATATACATAGTCCATATTCGCCCCCCAATATTACATTCATAACCATCCACATACTTAGACCCCATATATCCCAAATACCTATCTTTACAACAAAATAGTGAGAGAATCAATCCATCATCCCAAATATACAAACATCTAAGAACCCACCACAACCTTTTAAGAATCCGAAGAACCAAAATAAAGCCATATAGACCGCCTCTTGAAGCAACATAGCAACTATCCTGCACAGACTGGTTCAGTAGATCACTCGATATGTTGTACACAGTCAAAAGGAAGAAAAAAACCATCCATAAGAACAGACCGCTTCTTAGCCGATAAAACATATAAGCGAAAAGAAAAGATCCAAGACGATAAGCATCAAAAAGTCGAACAAAAAGAAACAAATATCAGAAATGATCACCAGCTACCAAGTCTACATTACAGCAAAATATAGGATAAGTCCTGACCACTTCCCTGAGTAGAGCCAGGAAAATCCGGTTTCACTGCACCAGGAATCGAGGGAGCAGGGTATTGAAAACCCAGATAGGAAATCAAGAAATCAACTTTAGCTTCAACACGCTGAATTGAAGCTTCAACACGCTGAACCAAAGCTTCAACACTCTGAACCAAAGCTTCAACACGCTGAATCGAGGCAGAGATTGAAGCCTTCCATGGGTCTGGAGAAGGACCACCCGAGTCATTAGATTGACGATCCCAAGTAGCCCTTCCAACCAGATTTTTCATAACCCAGAAAAAGAATACTGTTTTCTTATATAGACTCATTCGCCCCACAGTATGACCAAGGTCCAGAATCCATTCCTCCACCATCTTACATTCCTCTCGCAATTTTTGATTATCAAGTTCAGCCCATAAGCTCCACTCAGTCGCAAAGATGTGATTCTGGATTTCTTGAGGAAGTTATAACTTAAACATTCGAGATTCCCATAAGGCCTGGAATTGTGCCCAAGAGGCTAGCTCATGGGAGTCCGAGAATGATTGCGTCCGCTTTCCCTTGCCTTTATCACCCACCATGATAAACCAGAGATTACCCTTTAGCACCCTAGCAAGATGACCACAAAAAATTAGAGATAGAATACCCAACGTACCACTGATAGTAGTCTCGCCACCCTACTCCATATTATATAGCCAAATACCATTTCTCGTCATGATGAGCACGTCCCTTAAGATGTGCAACACAATCCCCTCCAAGGATCGCTAATCAAACTCACCATTAACACACCTCACCTGAGCACCTGCTGTCAGGACAAAATTCATGCCTTCCACCGTCAGATGTATGAAAGCATATGCACAAACCATCATATATAAATCCCGCATTTGGTCATAACCATTAAATCAGAGATCACAGCCATGAAGCTCCACGCACTAGAGAGATTTTGTGCCAGCACTATAACTATCGCAACCCGCCATCTAAATGAAAGTACTATCGTGTTTAATTAGATCTTAACACTGGGTGCGAGAAATCAAGTTTGGTAGTAAGTTCCAATCCCTTTCTCTCAAATTCGTACACGTTCCCACCCCCATATTAGCCAGACTATCTGCCACCTTGTTTCCCTTTCTTCTTACATGTGTGAAACAGGTCGCATACCCATTAATGAGACATGTCTAGAGGGCAGCAATTTGACTTTCCAATGCCAAGAGGATGACACCTTGGTACTTTGAGATCCTTTTTGCAATTTGGAACCCAGGAGAATAATCATCTGAGAGTCACCTTCCACAATGATTGGCCTTTGATAATTCTCAATGACCTAGTCTAGACCTTGAATCAATCCTTTAATCTCCACAGCGTTGTTAGAATCGATGCCCAAGAGGCCATAGCCATAACTAAGCATTTTACCACTATAGTCATGGATAATAAAACCGTACCCCTCCTCTCCAGGATTACCCTTAGAAGCTCCGTCAAAATTTACCTTCAAGAATCCAGTTGGCGGAGGAATCCAAAGGTTCAGGCTCTGAATGACTAGAATAGTTTTAAGGATAATCGAAGTAGAATTCACACAAAATTTCAGACCCCAGTCTGCAAGTATCTGCCCTTCCATCCCCACTAACTCCTTATCCTTTTTGTCCTAGCTAGAGAGAAGGATGGTTTCCTGAATTTTGGCCACCAAACAATGCCAAACGATCAAAGGAGACAAAGCCCTGGTTCAAAAAATTCTGGCATTTCTCTCATTCCAGATTTCCCATATCAAAAAGTTGGGATAGATTTCCCAAAGATGATAAAAAGGCTGACTCAAGAAAGGTTTTTTAGGCCAATGACTCAAGGTTCCCACCAGGTCTTTCCAAATTCGATCAGAACGGCGAAAAAGTACAATGCCATGATCCCAAAGAGCAGACGAAAATGGGCAGGCATCCAGAAGGTGTGAAGTCGTTTCCTCCACCTGCTTACACAGAGGACACTAGTAAGGACCATACATCCCATGCCATTGTAAATTTTCACCAGTTAAGATTCTTTTATGAATAACTAGCCAACTGAAAATAGTGATTTGGGCCATAGCTTTTCCCCCCATAGGTTACTCCAAGTTTTGTCAGCTGGGTTTTCAGAATTCCTAAATAGAAGGTGGTATGCTTCTTTCAGAGAAAAAAACCCCTTCGGACTATAACCCCAATGGATTTTTTCATTTCCTTCCTGTCGTCTCATACATCTCATACTGAGTTCCTCATGAAGCCAGGAACATTCAGAGGTAGGGCATAATCTCTCCAACCAGGTCTGAGGGACCCAAGGCCGAATGAAAGAACCAGGAGTATGAGGCCCCCATAGGTTTGCCACTTTACAAAACCCTCTACTCTTGCATTCATCTTGAAGTAGTGGGCGTTGCCCCATTCTGTCCAGAGGAGGGAGTTGTTGCCATGCATCCTCCCAAAACCGTGCCATTTTACCATCACAAATTTCCTAGAAACAATGCTGTTGAATCAAATTGTGACCTGCCCAAGCCGTTTTCCATATATGAGAGCCCTATTTCTCCTCGAAAAAATGAATTAATTCTCAGAAAACCCAATTAGGAGAGTATTTGTCTAGCCATAATTTATCCCAGGGCTCCTGGCAATGAGTTAGCCAACGCCACCAAAGCTTTTCTCTAGCAATTAAACCCCCTTTTTCAGGATCTTTGAGGCCTAGACCACCCTGCACTTTAGGTTTACAAACAGTATCCCAATTAACCAGCTCCCATTTATGAGAGTCATGAGAACCACTCCACAGGAATTTCCGTTGGATATTCTGCAAATCACGGAGGATGGATTTAGGTGACAACATAGTTGAAAACATATACGTAGGCATTTCCTGAAGCACCGAATTGACCAAAACCAAATGACTTAGCAAATTCATAGATTTAGTTGTTTCTTAACTTTATCCAATAGTTCAATCCATGAGCTTTTCTTAGATTGAGAGTTTATAAGAGGAGTTCCCAGAAAAGTAGAAGGAAGAAAACTCTCAGAAAAACCTAAGATGAGAAGAATATTACGACGAGTAATATGAGGAGTTTTAAAGAAATAAACCTGGGATTTTTTAGCATTGACTTCCAATCCAGAAGTGAGGCTGAACCGATCCAGGCATTTTCGAAAAATAGAAGCTTCCTAGACTGAGGGGTAACCCATAAGCATAGTGTCATCGACAAACTGTTGGTGGGAATTACTCGCCCCATATTGAGTGTCGCTTAAACCTTAATAGAATTAGCTTGCTTAAAAGTAGAAATAGATCTTCCCAAACCTTTAGCCATCAAAATGAACATAAAAGGTGATAGTGGATCCCCTTGATGAATACCATGCGTTGGTTTGATGATACCAAATGGGACCCCATTTACTAGAATAGAAAAGAAGGTCGAGGAGATAAGTTGCATAATCCACTTGACCCAATTCAAACTAAACCCAAATGCTTCCAACATTTTCTGGATAAATTTCCAATTGAGTTTATCATAAGCTTTGGCTATATCCAGTTTAACCAACATGCCTGACAATTTTTTACATTTGATTGAGTGTAAGATTTCATGAACAAGAATGATCCCATCCAAAATCTGATGCCCTTCCACAAACCCAGATTATTCTGGAGAGATCAGAGAAGGTAAAATGGGTTTCAAGCGATTATCAATTACCTTGGTTATGATTTTGTAAATCACATTACAAAGGATGATAGGTCTGAAATTGTCAGGAGTATCATCACCCTCAGTTTTAGGGATCAGAGTAAGAAAGGTGGCATTTAAAGCATGAAGAATACGTCCAGAAATTCTAGATTGCTCCACAATAGTCCAGACATCCATTTTAATCATGTCCCAAAAATGATGAAAAAAATTAACAGTAAAGTCGTCTAGGTCAGGCTAGGTACCTTCCTTCATCTGGAAAACCACCTCCTGGACTTCTTGAAGAGATATATATTTCATTAATAGCTGGTTTTGTTCCTTCAAAACCAGGGAAGGAATTTGACTAGTAATGAAATCAATATCAGTCGTCCGGTCCCTTCTTGGATTAAAAAAAATATCAAAAAAGTGAGAGTTAAGCAATTCCTCAATTTCTTCCCTACCTTCCAATATTTCTCCTACAACATTTTTAAGCGAATAAATCTTATTTTGAAACCTAGATTGAATGACAAAATGATGAAAGAATTTGGTGTTCTTCCCCCCTTCACGAAGCCACTTAATTTAGGACTTCTACCACCATAGGAGCTTCTCTTTTTTTCACGTTCTTCAAGCTGGGTTTCCACCAACCTTTCCTCCTTGAGTAAATCCTGAGAATAGAATTCATTGAGTTCGATGGTCTAAATCTCGTGAAGATGGATCTCCAGTCGACGCTTTTCCCAGAAAATGTTCCCAAACTCTTCCTTATTCCATTTCTTGATTTTAGATTTCATAGCCTTCAAATTTTGTTGGAAGGACCACATATTAGGAGTCTGATCGGAATGCATTTCAACCCACTAGGTTTTCACCTTATCTTCAAAATCTAGATTAGCCAGCCAAAATTGCTCAAAACGAAAAGGTTTCTTGAATTGAGACCCTAATCCACTCCACATGAGTGAACAATCGACCAATTATCAGAACTTCTATAAGAGAGGGTCGAGCTATGGATCTCGCTTCCTAAATCAATACTAGATTTAGAAACTAAGAACTGATCCAGTCTGGAAGCATTATGGCTATCCCCTATTCTTTTGTTATTCCAAGTAGACCACCCAACCCCGAGAGTAACATCAATGAGACCTAGATCTTCAATGGTATCAAGGAAAAGATTACATTCTTCTTCTAAACAATGCTGAGCACCCTTTTTTTCCTCCAAAGAAGTGATTAGATTAAAATCACCTCCTACCAACCAGTGCTCCAGAGGCATACGAGTCCTCAAATTTGAAAGGGAGTTTAGAAAACTTCCCTTATCACCCGAGTGATGAGGACCATAAAAAATCGTAAGTAAACCTAAAATTGGAAAACCAACCACCTTGAAATTGGCAGAGATCGAATTACGGGTTCCTTGAAAATTAGAAAGGGAAACCCGAGTAGGATCCCATAGGATGCATAAACCTGCAGAAAATCCTTTTGAATCAATACCCATAGTTTCACAACGGGCCCAGATTTTACTCATGCGGTCCTGAATAAAGTTAGCCTGACATTTGGTTTCATGTAAAAAGACAATAGTAGGATTAGTCCTCTTAATCTTCTGATAGAGAATTTTCATTTTTCTTAGTCTATTAATGCCTCTCAATTATTCTAGGAGAGGAGCTTCATTAATAAAATTATAGACCAAGAGCAACTTTGATTGTCGGGTATTGACCCTAATCAACCAACCACCTCCCTACATCAACCAACCTTTGTTTATCTGATTTTCGACCAGATTTCCTGCCACTATCTTCAACTGAATTTTTAGTTTCTTTGAAGGATCCTGAATTAATACCTAAAGAACTTGAGAATTTGGATTTCAGAATGGCCTCCTTCAAAATACTAACCTGTTCTTGAGGGACATAACCTTTAACTTTATCTTAGTAGGCTTTCTCAATTCCTTCAAGATCTAATTCACCAATATCCATATCTTCATATTCATCCAGGAGATACGATTGCGACAAAGTATCCATGGATTCAACCTCCGATCTGGCTTCTTGTTGTGTCTTTCCTTTAAGAAGATCCTTAGTGAAAAATGGGGCAGATGAAAGTCTTGAAGAAGGTTGGCCAACCTCTGAGCTGGAAGGATTACCCTCAGGAATTCTTGAATCCAAGGACTTCCCAACACGGTTACCCAAAATCTCAAAAGAATTAGAACTATTCATTTTCTTGAAACTCTCTTTATGTTCTTGTTTTTTGTTGCCTCGTTTACGCGTACTCACTTTGGAAAAACCAGGGTCCACTGGATCAGATTCCTTATCAACCGGTTTTTTAGGATGATTTAGAGGACATCCCGAAACAAGTGACCATATTCATGGCATCGACGACATCTAAAGGGAACTTGTTCATAGTCCAAGTTTTGAAGCCATTCTTCATCCTCCCAGAGCATCCTTATTGCCTCCGGAAGTGCCTTAGAGAGATCCATATAGATATAGATATGAGCATAGGCAGTATATCATTGGGATTTTGTTTGCTCCAAAATTTTGATAAAGGAACCAAAACAATTACCCAATTCTTCTAGAATTTCAGAATCCCAATATTCCCATGGAAGCGAATATAACCTGATCCAAACCGGTGCTATTTGCATATCTTCCTTTTCCGGACAAAATTTCTCTTTCCAAGGATGTAGGAAAAGACCCACAAAGTAATAGAAATACTGACCACCATCTATAATCTGATTCCTATCTTCTAGGATGATAAAAGAAACAGTAAAAAAACCTTTTGATCTCAAATGTAAATCAAAATGACCTTTAGGTTTCCATGTAGAATTAATCCACCAAATCAAAGCTTTCTCCGAGGTCTGTAAACCAATGAATTTTCCAATTAAAGCATGATTCGCCATGAACTGGATATTTTCCCTTATATTTGCAGACTTAACTATCATAGATGGAATAGTTGATGCTTTCAGAAATCATTGTCTAGGTTTACAATCTAGACCAATAGGACTAGGAAAATCGCAAGATACTAAACTGATCGAGATTTCCCCAATATTCAAGTCTACCTAGTCAGGAGGACGGAAGTTAGACAACTCCCCTCCCTCCAGAACCATTGAAAGACTCCAAGCTTCGACCACCTACTAAAAAATCCGAAGGTTCCTCCCTCCTCACTTCTTGGAGCTCCTCCCAATTGTCGTCCAAGGTATAACATAGATATTAAACTAAGAAAAAAACATAAAACAAATACTATTTATAAATAATAGTGAATTATAGTACAACCTAGTATGAGGGCAATCTTGTAATGTTTGTCCGTATTTTAAATAATAAATTTTTTAATTATCTGCCAAAATAAATGCTCGCCACAAAAACAACCTAATATGGGCAAAATGTTGTAATGTTGCTACCTAACAAAACAATAAAAAATTAACAAATTTAATTATCCCCCCAAAAAAAGTCGGTCATAAAACCAACACAATATGATGGGGGAGATGTTGTAATGTTGCTACCTAATAAAATAATAAAAACTAATAAATTGAAATATCCACAAAAAATGTTGGCCTTGCACATAGTTTTAAAACCATGTTCAAGGCCTCCTAAACAACCATGGTTTTACTGTACATGGTTTAGAAGGGCCTTGCAAGTGGTTTTAAAACCATGTGCAAGGCCTCCTAAACAACCCATGGTTTTTTTATACATGGTTTAGGAGGTCCTTGCAAATGGTTTTAAGACCATGTGCAAGGCCTAAACAACCCATGGTTTTAGGAGGGCCTTGCACATGGTTTTAAAACCGTGTATGGGGGAGGTGTTGTAATGTCTGTTTCTAGCCAAATAAAAAAAATATTAAATGTTGGGCATAAATAATATTAAATATTAATAATAAAAAATATTATATGTCGTTCTTAAATACAAAGATGTGTCTTTTAGTTTGAATCAAATCAATGGCAATATATAGGACACACCAAAGCTGCACCTCTAGCTACTCTTAATAGAGCCTAGGATTTGGATCTATGTTGTAAAATAACTAAATAACGAATTCTTAGCTGAAGCCTATTTAATTCTTAATTAAGATACATCTAAGCATAACAAGATACAACGACTATGAAATGAATTCCATTGTACATTTGTTACACTCCAATTAATCTTGTTGATCCCCTCAAAAAAGTCCAAAATATAAGATAATATCTAAACACATATTGGTGTAAATATGAGATATTAAACCTCTATCGAAGTAATTCAAGCTTATATGTACTATAATAAGATTGTTTTTCAATAAAAAATAATCATATTTAATATAAGCAAAAAGTTAAATAAAAAGGAATTTATATATTATTTAAAAATTTCGAATTCAGTTAAATAATAGAAAAGATATTTCTTAACAATTACCTAATTAATTAAAATTTCAAAATTATTTAAAAAAATTAACTATATTTTGAATTTCAAAATAAATCTAATGATTATTAAAATGATTTGATGTTTTTATGTGAATGAAAATCTTATTAATTTTGTGTTTTTTAAAACATTAAATAATTAAAAAAAATATACATGTTTATGAATATTAAAATTAGAAAAACCAAAGAATCAAAAATACATTTCTATTATAAAAGAAAATATAAAATACTATATATAAATAAATTAAAAAAATCTAAATTAAAGTATTTGTATTTATAATTAAAATCAAAATTAAGTAATTATACTTAGTCAATTAATAATATTTATAAAATGAGTTCATGGTTAGAGTAATTGGTAATAATTAATTGAGATAAAGAGTTTCAAATGGGAAGGTCACAAGTTCAAATCCGTATTTGTAAGCTCCATAGAGAAATTATATCAAAATATAAAAAATAAGTAAAGGCACAAGATAATCATGATGTTCAAGAGCCCGGAGTGGCTTCAAATTTTGAACTTAAATAGCCTACCCATGCATGGGGTGCTAGTCATAAACCTATCCAAGTGTACCTCCTATGCATGGAAAACAAAAAAACTCCTAAAAAGGCTTATGCTAGAGGACATAGTGAAAATAAACAGTCAAGAAAAACAACCCCAGGTAACATTGAAAGTTAAACAAAATTGAATAGCACCTTCACTATAGATAATTCTTTAAGGGATAACAAAAACTAGAATACTTGAAGAAATAAAAAACTAATAGATTACTCGGGGTTTCGAACCACATCTGCATCTTCATGCTTCTCTTCCAATATGGGACATTGGTAGTCCTCCGAGCTTGAAGTGTTGTCAAGACTTTTTTCACAAGGAGACCCTTTGTTTTTCCTGAAGGAGGAGAGGTCCACCTGGTTGTTGCACTCCACATGTTTTCTCTTATGACCGCTCGTATAAGAAATGCCTATTTTATCATGAACCAAAGAGGGCTCCTTTCCTTTCTGAATGCCTTGATGCTCCAATTGTACCACACCAAACAAATGAAAACAATTATTTTTTGAATATTTTGTTATTTTAATATCTTGACTATAAATTCAAAATAGATGTAATGAATTATTTTTGTTTAATGAATTAAAAATATTGTGAGGAATCATAAATGAAGTAGCTTTTGAAAGAGTGTTTGTTGACCCACAAGGGGAAAAGACAAGCGGTGAAAGCTACTGAGTGAGAGCTCAAGTGATGGAGGAGGAATATTCCCCAAAATCAGGCCAAGAATCCATGTGGAGTGCTAAAGAGCAGGAGGCTCATAAATGACCAAGTCCTAGGAAAAATACTATATAATAGTATGTCCATTAAGCAAGTAGGAGGCTAGCGATGGATAGGGAATTGATTTGTTAATGCAAGATATGGCGCATTGATTGGATTTTTTCATTGTGGTTCAACAAACAGTCTCATGGGTTCTAGATCAAGTGAGACTTGGCTTCTCTAGGAATTGGTTGGGAGGAACGGTTGTTTCATTTATGTTTTCCCGATAATGGTGTCAGGTTCCCTATTCTACTTCTTATCTGTTTTAGTCTTGTTAAAGTAAAATTCAAGTTTAGATAGAATTGTAATTACATTTTTACAGTAAATGGTAATATGCATGTGTTCCTATTATGTTCTCTATTTTATGTTATGATTTAATGTAAACTAACCTCAATTAGTAGTCATATATATATGGTCTTAATATAATATATTGAATCTCTGTTTGGGCTTCCATACCTGAATCATAGTTCCATATAAGAATGGTTGTAATGTTAGTGTAACTAGGAAATCTAAATGAAAATCTATCATAAGTATGGTTAAATATTTTAATTTATCCTTGCATATGTTCTATTAAAGTATTTTAAATGTAATTGTTAAACTAACCATTTTCCTAGAAATCGATGTTTCTTATAGAACTAGACTCTATCTTTTTTTCTTCTTCTTAAATTGTATTAACTTAAAAAAAATATTCCAAACTAAATCCTGCTATAAGAGATCCTTGGCTACGGTCGGTTCCTTAAATTTAATGTTGAATAACCTCATTACAAAAAGAAAAATAAATTAGATAAACAATAACAAAAAGAGTGTAAATTATCGCTCATAACTCTCTAGGATGAACATATTAAATTCGAAAGTCATCTCATCTAACCCCCGAATCATCGAAAGGCAGATCGAGAATCATCACGATCGCATTAATAAATAATATACAATAAAGCTATAATATCTAGATCTGATTACTAAGTCAATTAACTAACAATTATATGACTAAAGTCGGATGAACTACCTATTATATCTAAATCGAGTTTAGACATGTTATTAATCTATTACAACAACTCACATATCTAGTTAATAACTACAAAATCATATTCAACAAGATCAAAACAAATAATTTTAATACAATTATTAAATATAGACACACAATCTCAAATCGCGCGACACATGGATCTAACCAAAAGAGATTCCAACACAACCAAATCACCAAGGATAACAAATAGACAAACTTCCGTCAACTGAGATCAAATACAATAGGTAATGCATGGTTGTAAGCCCATAAATTATGGCATCCATCGTAAAAAAACTTCAACAACATTCTACATCCAATTGGATAGTCAAAACGATGCTCTAAAATAGATAGGTTGTGAAGCCACTTTTAAAAACATACAGACCCGCGAGGGCTTAGCAAAAACAGATCCAACTTATCTTTGCGTAGTGGAAAAATCCCTACTTCTGGTGGTCTGTCAAACCCAGTGGAGAACCACTGCAAACTTATTCATAATAGAAAACCTTATCATTGGCTACGGATGAATCCATGGATACATACTAAGCACGACCATGCCATGAAATACATGCACATCATAAAAAATAACTAAGAAAGGTTAGGATGCCTACTAGTAAAGATAACTTCTGTACATTGTAAATGGAGTAGGGCCTTTATTTTCTCACTTTAGGTTTTGAAGTAACTGTTCCTAAGAAGAGGTGACCCCGTCGCCACTCTCACCGACCAACTCACAACCTACATTATACATGTTTCACAATTATCATTATTTATATTTTACTTAATGCAAATTGTAAACAACCAAGGATTCCTATTAGGGTAAAGAAACGTCCTTACCTGACACGAGATGTAGGGGTGGTAAACCGAGATTCATTGTGAGATTCCATAGTTACCCAAACTCCACCTGCACATCCAAACTAAGAAATTAGATTTTCTTCTAGAATCGAAATTGCATATACTTTTAAACCCTCGGTTGTAATAGCTTACCAGAATTGATTGCAAAGAGGACCAAGTGTTGGCTCCTCCTTGGCTCCCTTATCCCTCCTATGCCTGCAATGAAGGTAAAACCCCTAATTTATACTTTTCACATGCCTTTAATCAAAAAAGAAAAGGAAAAGACCAAATGTGGAACTGCAGGAAATCTTTTAAGAAATCACATTACCTAGTAATTTGCGTGAAATGCTTAACAAGGGTTTTGTACTCTCCTTCTCCACAATGAACCAACAAATTCAAGGCCATTAACACTAATAAAAACCTCAAGTTTACCTTAGGAAAAAACAAAAAAAACATTTATTAAACCAACTATGTATTGGTTGAGTAAAATGCGCAACGCAAGCATGAAGGGTAGAGCTCCTTCAATCGACTAGTTACAGATAAAAGAATAAAATAAAATAAAACCTTTAGAGAAGTAAAAACCAAAATAAACCCTTTCCAAAACCCTTATTGGTGATGGCGACAGATGGAGGGTCAAGATCCTTTTTGGACCCGCTTTACAAATCGACATTAAAATCCTGGCTGCGATGTCAACTTGCAACCATGGAAATGTTAATGTCCCATATACATGAATTAAATTATGCACTTAAAACCTTGTAACTCCATTTATTGGGCATACCATAAACTATGTTCAAACAACCTTGTATTTATGCCTAGGTTGTGTTGGGATCACGACTATGGTGTTAGCACCATAGCCCCCAAACTTTCTTTACAATAATAAAAAATTTATAACCCTCAAACCAAATCTTGCCAGTTCGGACCTTTTTACATCAAACCTTTATCATAAGGATGGGTACCTTTGACATCATTGAGTGGTAGGTAATTTTAGATCTAGGGTTAATTGCTAGAACTAGGATTTAGACGGTAAGGCTAAGTCATAGAATTTGGCTTATAATCCCTAGCATAAATCCTTATGATCAATGCAACATAAAATCCTTGAGAACATCACCTTAAGGTATGATTTTAATCCCATCGTCAACCGTATACAAGCGCCACTTGAAGTAAAAACATGTCCATTCAGTATAAGAACCATTACAAGTTACTTCACATACACTTTCTTTCAAGATAACATTTTATTTTATGTTGCAACTAAATTTCACGTATTTAGGACAACATATTAATTAAAAGAAGAAAACAAATTCTTTGTTTTCTTGGAATTTTTAGGTTTGTGACACTAATGGCTTGGAGACAAAAGAAGGACATGACGAGGAGGAATATTGAAGAATTGGAGCAAGGGAAGGAGAGGGTGGGGGATTATTATCTTGGGAAGAGTCTTGAGAGTGCATGAATACCTAGGACAACATATTCTTTACAGTCCAGTAATTTCCTTGATGAACTCGAACCCTCTAACTGATCAATTGTTGCACCACCACTTCTTCCTCCCAGTTATACAACATGGTCCTTAAGTGCCTAGGAATGGAGTTGTCATACTCATTATTAGAGGAACCTATATTCCCTTGATGACAAGAACTTACCCTACCTATTATAGCACGACGAGGGGTAGTGTGAAGACTTCTGGACATGATAATTGTTGAAGACCGAGGCCCAAATCCATTATCTTTCAGATGATAAAGACAAAGACGGATGAAAGAGATCCAAAGTGAATTAAAATTAGATAGAGGGACAAGAATAAGGATACAGAGATGGAATCGACCTAGGGTGAGGTTTTTTCTAGGATGCTAAAGGGAAGCACACCAAGTATTCCAACTGTAAACTACCGAGAAATGGAAACTTTCCTTGCCAAAAAAAATGAAATTAGCTTCGAAAGAGGCCGTAAAATCACTGAAGGGAGGCATGATTGCCAACTTTGTAGCATCACCAGCTCTACTGAGAGCATGAAAGGCCGATTGCATTAAAGACTCGAATTTCTAATCTAAGAAAATTTAGTATGCATTGCAATTGGATCAAGAACGATCCATGTGGTGGGTGGAGGGAAGCTCCACATTAAATTATGCACGCATCGAGAGATATAGAAGGACACTCACATCCACAAAATATTCAAATAAATATTAAATTAATAGAAAAATTTAAATAAAAAATCAATTATCTTCATAAATAAAATTATAACTAAAAAAAGTTATTATGTTAAGTAACTAAAAGTAAGCCAACAACTTATGCATAAAGAAGTCATGTCATGTTTCTAAACCATTGGGGAGTTCAAGAAGAGGTCAAATATCAAACATATTATTAGATCTAAAAAGGCTTTAGGTGGCTTAAAAGTTATTTATTTTTCGAAGAATACAACGATGAGATCCATGTTTTGATGACTATATAATGTTTTTGTTCACTAAACTCTTTATCTAGGTTTGTTAGATGTATTATGTAATAACAAAGTTAAGTATGGACATTGTTTTTCTACGCATGACAATAAAGGATATATATATAAGTCTCTAGTCCCAATATGGATTTGAAATTTTTTTATGATAATTTTTTTTTTCCCAGCAAAAAGACATAAAAGCTATTGCTCTCTTTGATTCTAATTGAATATCAAGAAGCAATTTTTTCATTGTGAATAAAAAAATTAGCATATTTAAGTGAAAATTAATATATTCCTAAAATGTTAACCTTTTAAATCATCATAACTATGATGATGTAGGACTATCTTTATTGGATATTTTTTCGAGCACAAAAATCAAATTCTAAACAAAGCCTATAAAGGTTCTATAAACCAAAGTTAGTTTTACTGGAGATTAATAACCACCACCACCACCATTTTTAGTTGAAATAAACAAACATCATCATCAATACATAACAAAAGAAATGAGATTATTTTACTTGATTACTTAACAGTAACCAAACATTAACTAAAATAAATTACAATTAACTATATTCAATTATTTTTTTAAAATCAAAATGGGTTATTTAGCTTCATTGTGCATTAAGTCAATAGGCGTATATATCTCATATTTTGGGTCTTTCTGATTTGATAAACAAGATTGATGTCATGATGACAGGTGTAGCACTATGATTAAACCAATGATCGTCGCAGTTCGTTAGTTGAATGCATTTGATTTAGTGTCTGATTAGTGTTTGCTATTTTTGGGCCCCTCTATTAAGCGCCATCATCATTCAACAACTCAAGCATGGCAGGATGGACCAATGTATCAATATCTATAAGAGTTAAACATGCGGCATCAAAAAGTAGTTTATGCCCCATTCGTGGCAGCTGTAGGGTGACACATACAGGTAGTTATGTTCAGTTGCATTGGGTATGACATCATCGGCTTCTTAGGATGGAGGATTCCTATGTTGTCTTGAATATTATATTAATATTGCGTTGCGAGAAATATGAAGTTTCATGAACTAAATACACCCAAAATCCAGAGCGAAGGTTATCAGGTAATGATGTTATACATTGAGACCTGCGCTCAACAAATCAATGAACAAGCTGATAACAACAGTCAAGCTCTGTCATGGTGGAGCATATCAGAGACAAATTCCCAATAATGAATCGTCAAGACCCTTATGCCAGGTAAAATCCTATTTAGAGTTAGTGGAAATGTTATGCGATGAAAGTAGAGAAGAATTGGAGCCATACATTCAGAAGTGCACTTAACGAACAAACTGATAAGAAGGCTCAAAATTCGTCATGGGTAATTAGCAAAGCAGATCCAAGTAAAAAATTTATGTATGTCCTAAATGAGGAAAGAACAAGATAAGATACTTCATACGCTTCACTGTTAGCTGGCTATACCAAATCCAAGGTGCGTAGAAAATGCAAGGGTAAAACATGTGGTATGGTTCTGTCTTTGCTAGTTGTGATAAATGTCATCTCTCAAGCTCGTGTAAAACCATAAGTGAATTCTTGCCCCGATACTATTAAGTCATTATTTGGATAGGTACTCAAATTTGAACATGAATATACCTACAAATAACAAGGTGTGAATCAACACATGGTGCTAAGTAAACCACCTTGCTCGTGGACCAATAAAATATGACAGCTACTACCAAATTTTAATAAATGCAGTATTACAGACCTAATTATCGAAAAGGATTCCTTGACATATACACAGATAATATAAGTACATGAATTCAGATATCAACTAACCAACATGTGTGTATTCATATCACATGTGAATACAAACACACGAGAGATTTTACCCGACACACAACTCTCAATGGTTCATTTTCTCTTTCTGATGTTTTGGCTATGTCTTGAAAGTCATTCCCAAACCTTAACCAACGTTATCTCTTTCTATAATGAGCATGGGTGTAAATATAACATTTACATTTCCTTTATCTCTTTCTGTTTATGTATATATTGGAAGCAGAATTATTAGCGATTTGATAGAACTAGAATAAACACAGAGAAAAATTATAATTTAGTATTGTGCAAATGATATAAATGTTTACATAAGTAGAAAGCATATCCTTAGCAAGATTCATTTGAATGCATCGGGGTCAAGATTTGTTATTAATCCGATTATACAAAGTGAAACACTAGTAATTATTGGTTATTAAACGTTACACTTGACTTTACCTTTGGAATTTAACATCACCACCTAACACGCCAATATTGGACGCATTGTGACTATGCATTAGCTATCTACGTGAAGTCGTGTGAAAATTCTATCTACATGGAGGTTTAGAGTTAAACATCGTGTAATTGCCTCATTTTCGATGTAAGAGATTTTTTATCCGATAGAAGGGGTATGAAGAAATTTATGAATCGGAGGATATTCACAATAGATTTTACAAGTTTGTGGAAAAAGCAGATCATGATACGAGGTCGTAGATGGCAGGGAAGACCTGTTATTATAAGTATTTGGAGGTGGTGGGATTTATATATTATGCAAGAAAGGCTTATGAATCTAGATTGACTACAATGATGGATCACTATGGGGTTATGAATCAAGAAGATATTATAATTGGTAACATTGCGAGTTTGTCGAAATTTGTAGGCAACAATAAGAGGAAAGGTAACATTGCGAGTTTGTCGAAATTTGTAGGCAACAATAAGAGGAAAGGAGATATTAGAGAAACAATTATGTCATCTGTGAAGGCTCTCAAAAATGAAGCTAGGTGATGGTTCGAAGGAAATAATGATAATGACAAACAATTTGCGAAGGAATCTACTTGACATTATGTCACATACCATCCAAGTTATTGGGGTAAGAGAAATAATCATGTCTGAGATCATAAAAGTGGTCATCTAATGAGATTTCCATGGGTTGTACATGATATATCATTGCACATCAAACACAAGAAGAATCAAGTCTCCAATTATTCAGAATCAAGTGCAGTCCAAGAAAATAGAAAATCACATTCACCATTTAGAATATGACCAAAATAAATTTAATGGATGGGGGCATATGGGTAGGTGAAAATTGACAAGTTGTTGAAACGGAAAACCTACATCTTATTTCCATGTATTTGTTGGTGGTAGATGAAATCAAGTTAGCCACGATTAGAAGCTCGTGTTGAGATTCTTTTCTTTCTATCTACAACGAAGGTAACTATTGAGCTAGAAATGGAGGGAGCTACAATTTGTGAAGGCATTTGCTTGGTATTATGTCACATACCATCCAAGTTACTAGGGTAAGAGAAATAATCCCGTCCAAGATGATAACAGTGCTCCACACAGAGGATTACAACATAGTTTGTGAAGTCTTAAATGTTGGGCACAGTTCCCCATACAATGTGGCATTTTACCCCCTATATGGTGGTGTATTACATATTATTGATGTATTCTTGGGTCTATTAGTGGGTCTATTAGTTTTTATTTTACACCTTTGTCTCCTATATATAGGAAGGAATATTTTCATTTGAGTAAGCATTGCATATTGTCTTGTCTTGGGTACACAATACATTGTGTAAGGAGGTTCCTCCCTCAAACAGGATTGTTATTTATATATATTAATCATTATTAAGGAATGGATTACTATTTTATTGTCTATTTCTTCTTTTTTTATGCTATTTCTGCGACTTGGTTGCATAACATTTGGTTTCATGTCTCTTTCCTGGGGACTGGCTTCTGCAAAATAAGTCATCTTGGAATTTTCACTACAACATTTTTTCTACAAGTATTTAGAGATAGAGATTAAAAACCCACTTCTAAAAAAGACCAAACTATCTCTAGTCCTAAATTAAAATCCCGATCCATTATAGTTGTAGAGATAATTGCATAGGAATATAGGTATTTTGACTAGTCCAAAAGCTATTCTAAAACATGTGTTCTATGGAAAAAAGTCATATATGAAGATCCTACATATAAATTGAGTGAGACTAGTTGCATAAAAAAGAATATGTACCGGGGTATATGTGGTAGAAGTTTCATCTACACAAACTAAATATTGGACACGTGGCATACCGTACAAGTTAGATCTTTTAGATATGCCAAAAATAAGAAGATTTTGGAGATTTGTAATAACATTTTTTTGGCACATATAAATTAGGTCATACTCATGGAATTGGAAAGAGGACACATAAGGGTGCCACATTCCAAAGTTTCAGACCTAGAAGAGTCAAAAGTAAAGTTTTATCTCAGTTACAAGTTGTCCCTAAAACAATCTTCCAATTAGGGCTTGAAACATGTGTTCTCGAAAAACAGGTCATATCTGAGGCATCTGATATCCAAATTGAGTGAGGCTAGTTGCATCTGAAAGAATATAGACTAGGGTAGATGTGGTAGAATTTTCAACTATAGAAACAAAATATTGGACACGTGGAATACCATACAAGTTCTATCTTTTGGTTAGGTCGAAGATAAGAAGTTTTGGGATATTTACAATAAATTTTTATTGGCACATACAAGTTAGGTCAAAACTATGACATCGAAAAGAGGACACGTCAAGCTAACACAAGTTGAAGTTGCAGACCTAGAGGAGCTAGAATTTTAAATTTATATCAGTCTAAGTCGGCCATAAAACAATCTTCCAATCAAGGTTTAAGAAGTAAACTATATAGTTCAAGCAATGGTAGATCATATAGAGCACCAATAAGAAGTCTCCAAATATTGAATATGCCCAAAAATAGGAAGAAACAACAGGTAGATCAACATCATAGTCAAATGAGTTTTAAAGAAGGAAAAATCATATGGGAACTTGAACAAATAATTGAAACAAGGACCAAACAACTACGAAATCAATCTATTATTGAGTACCTCATTATGTGGAAGAACTTACCAGCTGCAAATTCGACATTGGAAGATGATGCCTTCATACAGGTGCATCTAGAACTACCCAAGAGTTGAGCAAAATTCTTGTATGAAGGGGAGGGTCATGTTAAGTCCTAAATGTTGGGCCCAATCCCCCCTATAGTGTGGCACTTTACCCCCTATATGTTGGTGTATTACATATTATTGATGAAGGCTTGGTTGTATTAGTGGTTGTATTAGTTGTTATTGTACACATTTGTCTCCTATATATAGGAAGGATATATTTTCATTTGAGTAAGCATTGTGTATTTTCTTGTCTTGGGTACACAGTACATTGTATAAGGAGGTTCGTTCCTTGAAGAGGATTGTTATTTATCTCTATTATGGGATGATCCACAATCATGGACTCCTTTAAAGAAACGTTAGATGCCACATAATACTGGAAACACATGGAACCTCTAACTTTAGGTGATAATTAAGGGTACTTTCCTAACGTATTTGAAGATGAAGTAAAAAGAAAAAATATAGGTAATTGAATCATATTTCATAATATATAACATTTATGCAGGAAAAATGTGTATAAATGATTATAAAATTAGTTTCCGTGAAATTGGGTTTTCAAAATTTCAGCACATCATAACATATATGTTTGTGCGGGTGCATCAATATACGAGGTAAATGATGTCAATTTTGTATAAAATCTTGCAGACATGTAAAGGACATATGGGCCTAGTGCAACACTATTTATTCATATTGTTTCATGAATTTTTTTATATTATTAATTATTGAAGTAAACAAAACTCAAAATGAAAATGTTCTATGCAGGTGCAACACTTTAGAGGAAAAAATTAATGAAATCCTTGATTTCTATATATAATATTGTAGAGATCACTCTCTTCTAGTGCACCATATAGTTTTCTTGCAAAATGGTGAAGGCAATCAAAAGTTATATAAAAAACAATCGATGTATCTATTTTCCAAAACTAACCTGTGTCATTTAGAAAAATAATAATAAATAATTAAAACATACATTTGAAAGAAAATATTACATATTCAGAATCCTAAGATTGTACTCTACAATATTCTAAATTTTCATAAAAAAACACTGTGTTTATCAAAGCAAAATACGCCATCGAAACTAAGCATATTTATAGAATTCTAAAAGACAGGAAATAGCCCTAGTTTTATTGTCCTAGCCAATAGGTTTGGTAGTCCAAATCTAATTCTGAACATAATTCCAAACCTTATTCCCGTCGAGTTTTTAAATTTTTAAAACATGCATATGTGTTATAGCTTATTCATATCGCATATGCGTTATAATGAACATGCATTTTTTCTTAACTAATTTGGTATGAGAGTAAAAAATAGCAATGGCATCGTTATCCCATTATAATACCGTTTAGAATCCCCATCACCACCACCACCACCACCACCATCATCATCCTCATCTTCATTCTCATCATCATCATCACCCTCATCCTCATCATCATCACCATCATTGTTCATCATCATCGTCATCGTCATCGTCATCATCATCATCATCATCATCATCATCCTCATCATCATCCTCATCCTCATCATCATATTCATCCTCCTCCTCCTCCTCCTTATCACCATCATTGTTCATCATCATCGTCATCCTCACCACCCTCATCATCATCATCATCATCATCATCATCATCCTCATCATCATCACCATCATTGTTCATCATCATCGTCATCATCATCATCATCATCATCATCATCACCCTCATCCTCATCATCCTCATCATAGTCATCATCATCATCATCATCCTCATCACCCTCATCCTCATCCTCATCATCATCCTCATCATCATCATCACCATCATTGTTCATCATCATGGTCATCGTCGTCGTCATCATCATCATCATCATCACCCTCATCCTCATCATCCTCATCATAGTCATCATCCTCCTCCTCCCATCACCACCATCATTGTTCATCATCATCGTCATCGTCATCATCGTCATCATCATCACCCTCATCCTCATCCTCATCATCGTCATCATCATCATCATTATCACCATCATTGTTCATCATCATCATCATTGTCGTCGTCGTCATCATCATCATCATCATCACCCTCATCCTCATGTTCATCATCATAGTCATCCTCCTCCTCCTCCTCATCATCAACATCATATTCATCATCCTTATCATCATCATTGTCATCATCATCATCATCATCATCATTATAATCACCATTATAATCACCATAATAGTCATCATCATCATCATCATAATCATCGTAATCATCATCATAATCATCATCATAATCATCGTTATCATAGTCATACTATTCGTGATCATCATCATCATCATCATCATCGTCGTCGTCATCGTTATTGTTATCGTCATCCTCATCATCTTCATCATCATAGTCATCATCATCGTACCCATCCCTCCCTCCCATGATTCCCTCCACACCTTCCTCTCCCTCCTTTGACTGCCACCCCCCCCCCCATAACCAATGTAATGTTGGGCCATGATCCATCCCACGTAATGTCAAGTTGCATATTTGATATGCACTAAATCGCATATGCGATATACCCCATATGCACTAAATCGCATATGCGATATATCGCATATGCATTTTGGAGATCACGTAAAAAAACTGCCCGTTAATTAAAAATCATTGTATCCATATCGCATATGCGATAAAACGGAGGTGTGCTATATCGCATATGTGATATGTGTTATATAAAAAATGTTGGGTTGCGTGTTGTGGGCCAGGTTTACTGTATCAAAAGACACAATTCTTCTGAACCCATGCACAGAGAACTGTTCAACTTGCAATTTAATCATTACTTACATAATTCCATAGGTTTTGTACAAGTTTGGGTGGATTTCAATGGGGAATGTATGTAATAGAGGTCGAAAGTCAGTGAGGAAGGTGCTTACACTGGAAGAAGCTGAAAAGAAAAAAAGAAAAAAAGAGGGAAGATTCAAGAAATCGTCGGCATTCATTAGATGAGCAAATAGTTCCCATTCCCCCTTAACATATACCTGACATAGAGGCTAAGAAAGATTATGCAACATTAAAGGAAGCTAGCTATATGAAAGATGATATTACTGATCCATTAGTAAAAGGACAATCTTGTGAAGAGTTCAATAATTATTTTATTCCCGATGCAAATGTGACTCAGCAACAACCATGGTTGGTGGTTCAATCTCCTAATCGAAGTTGTCAACCTATAGTGGATGTAAACGTCACTCAAGCATTTCAAACGGGAAGAAATTTTGCATCAAAACGAAAGAGAACTCCTAAATGCATACAAGTGGACAAGAGCGAATTGACTTCCATGGAAGGTAAGGTGGCTAAGCGCACTATCCTTCGTCATTGTTCTCAAATACTGAAACAATATTTTGACAACAAATCCGAAGTCGGTAAATGCCAATTGTTTTTAGATTTTCTTAAATCTAGAAATATGGAAACTGTTAGAAGAAATTTAGGCATAGGAATAATGAAGAATATCGAATCAAGTAATCACATTGTTAAATCTCTTGCTACTGCATTCACATTGATTGGTAAAAAAACTCCTTCACATGACTGTAATGTGGCTCGTCGTGTATTGTCTGAATCAATTGTATGTAGATCCACAAGACAACGTCGTTCACTTAAATGCACATCACAAATTGTGCCTTTACATCCAAAGACATTAAAAAAATATTCAGTAAGAAGAGACAACCTTGATGTAGAGGGACAAATGGAAACATTATGGGCATTTAGAGGTAGGTTTCCCCGCAAAGACATGAAGTTAGTTGCAGTAGTGAAGGGCCTAGTGCACACGTTTTGGCACGATAACACTAGGCCTTCTTCTAACATGAAGGATGTGTTAAAACATTGTAGGGCTTATAGAAACAATGAACCTCATGTTAAACATTATCTTGACATGACACAAACTCAACTGTTTGAGATGTTTAAAGTTGCCCACATAGAGCTAAGGCTAGAGAAAACATCTTTTGAAAAATGCAAGCCTTGGTATGTTAGAATCAATACCATCTAGAACACTTGTTGTTGTAGATACCACATAGAGTTTGACCTATATTACCATACATTTGGACATATATGTCGTTTTTTGCATCCTAACCATGTGCAGGAATGCTCAAGTATAGTACCGCCAATGTCATCCAAAGATTTCATCCATAGCCAGGGATAATTTTAGGGGCGAAATTTAGCCCATGGGCTATTTTTAGGGGTTTTTCTCCAAAAAAAGATTCTCCATTTTGCATTTTTTGGAGCCCTATTTCGCCCAATTTTGATGGGGTAAACTTTTTTCACCCTAAAAATTGCCAAATTATTATATAAACGATATCAAATCCTTGGAAATTAAAATATTTTTTGAAAAATATTGCCAAACATTTTATAGATGGCCTCTTAAGAATTGGTAAGATTCAGCAACGTTTATACACTTTTAAATAAGTATGGTTCCTTAAAATCATCCCTGTTCATAGCATAATGTGTCCGAGTCAAGATGGGCAGACACATTACTTAAAACAATGTGTACATGGTTCTTGCAACAATTGTGGTGGGCTATCATTATGGTCTGATTGCATCCATGAAAGTGAAGATCAAGCATTTGGGAATGCAATTGTTGAGAAGTAGAACTATCAGTATGCGACATATCAGCTACATGATGGGAAAGAAAGTAGGAAGATTAAGTTGGTGACTTCACAGGTAAATTGTTCAATATCGACATATTAATATTCATGTACACATCTTTTTATGTTGTTTTATAAAATTGTTTATTTTTTTACACCAGGTGCAAGTATGCGATTTTATTTTAGAGTTTCGTGGAAAGATCCAACAGTACATTCAACATGTCGATATGGCACGGTGGCAAGATGAGCAATTCAGAATATGTCAAGACACCTTCCCTCTCGGAACAATACTATAAATGGATAAATTTGCGTAAAATTACACCCTACAACCACAAAATGAAATACAAAGTCAATACTATCACTCAGAGCAGGTGAGCATAATGGTGCATATCAAGTATCGACATGGGCCAAATAGCAATGAAGAGAAACATGTGATACTGAAAGAAACTCACTTCTACATAAGTGAAGACCAGACCCATGACATCCATTACGTGCAACATAGCTTTAAATTATTCTATGATCATGTGACAGCTATGGATATATCATTTTATCGTCATTTCATTTTATCAGATGGTTGTGCTGGACAGTTCAAGAATGCGCGTGTATTTAAATGGTTGTGTTTTTTGCACATAAAATACAAGGTGTCGCATGTATGGAACTACTTTGAAGCTGGTCATGGCAAAGGAGAGCACGATGGTGCTGGTGCATGCATAAAAACTACCCTTTGAAGGGAAGAGATGAAGTTTACAGGTGCTCGCCTTCGAGACGCTGCATCTATAGTGAAATGGTGTGCATTTGTCATGGGATAAAAAGCAACGAGGAAACACCTAGTGTGGAGAATATTGTGGGAGGTGACAAATGTGGACCGATCCCAAACACATTGAATGAACACAGTGCATGGAACTCGATAGTTTCATTCAATTAGAAGCTCAGACAACTCGGCCCTACAAATTTGGACAATATTGAAGGCTTTCTTTTACAGTTCCTGTAGCATTGATGAATGGGATGATTGTGAGTATATAGATACTGTTGATACATGGGATCGAGTGACACTTGGCACCAATTTCAACGGGGTTAATGAAATAGACCATTTGGAAGATGATCAGACACATATTTCTACAGACTATGATCACATATCCGATCTCATACAAGCAAGTACATGAGTAGTACCTAAATAAGAAAACGCATTTATGTATTGTTTACTCGACCTATGTAGAATTTAATTTATGTAGAAATTAGAAATGCAAGACCTTATTTAAAAAATGTATTGTTAACTCAACCTATTTCCTTTCACCGGTCAGATATATGTAGTGGTTTCCCCAAAAAATAATGAATGGGGTTTTGACTATTGGTTGGCACATTGCTTAGAGGGGAAACAAACCATTTTAGAACCTGTTACAAATGATGAAAATATTGAATTCCCAACTAGCTCGATGGTTATAAAAGGGGAGTACTTGACACTTGCAACACAACAGAAAAAAAGGGTGGGTATGTATATCAGGATTATATACCAAAAGCTATTGTATACCACTTCACCAACCTAGTAGTTGGTATAAACATCAAGTTGTGCACACTTGGTCACAAAAATAGGTCACATGTATGATACTTGCTACCTAATATAGAGAACGAAAGATTGATGGATGCCATCGGCACCATAGATGATCCAGATGGCCTACTCATCTGAGTCCATTGTCAGGTGCGTTATTTAACCTTTAAAGTGAATGCTGAAGCACAATTTCAATTATTTATCCTTAGTTTATTCTCAATGTAATAAACCTATGATTGACCGATACCATTCACAGACATAATATTATTTAGAGGATATTGGACACTATAAACATGATCGTACAACCACAGGTGAGTTATCTATAAATCATGTTTGCACATTTTATTTGGGTTCTCATTTTTTTCTTATGATGTTACTAATGTCTAGCCTTTCATGTTCTTAGGATACAAACACCATCTATGGCACATTGGAGGCGCCAATAACGGTGTCTTTATACACCAACAAATAGAAATCGGAAAATAACATGCTCTCGAGTTGTTGAAATTTACATTTTTTGATGTTTTTAGTTTAATATATATTTAATTACATTGTTGGGTCAACTCTTGCAACTATTTAATTTGGGGGTCAACACATGAAAAACCTCGACCGTGGTTGTGTTCGTAGGGTTCCCATATCGACCTTGCCCATACACACTTGCAGGAGCCAACGACATGCAATTTTGTTGCTCTGTTTGTTTTTTAGCTCCTAGACCGGAAGTCACCAAGTGTCCTTGAACGACATTTTCCTGTGACTTTCAACTGGACATAACTTGGTAACCGAAGGTCAGATCAAATAACAGTCGACTTTGTTGGTCTCCTCCCATGCGATTACCTCTAGGTGTCCCTCTTCCTCCTATTTTCAAGAACCAATGACTTCATTGTGCATTGATTTCGTAAACTAGGTTTTTGCTCAGTTTCCTTTAATGAAATTCTCGCATTAGTGGGTCAACTCTGCAAAATCCTCGACTGTGCCTCTTACAAGTTATGAGATGGAACTAGAAACACATGTACATGTACAAATTGGAAACCAACTAGGGTTTCATGAACACCAACCTACAACCTATCACTAGGGTTGACAAGTTATGAGATGGAACTAGGGTTTAGTGAGCTCTTTACAAGTTATGAGATGGAACTAGAAACACATGGACATGTACAAATTGGAAAACAACTAGGGTTTCGTGATCACCAAATTGCATGCTATCACTAAGGTTGACAAGTTATGAGATGGAAATAGGGTTTAGTGACCTCTTTATAAGTTATGAGATGGAACTAGAAACACATGGACATTTACAAATTGGAAAACAAATAGGGTTTCATGAACACCAAATTGCATGCTATCACTAGGGTTGATAAGTTATGACATCGAACTAGGGTTAAGTGACCTCTTTACAAGTTATGAGATGGAACTAGAAACACATGGACATGTACATATTGAGAACAAACTAGGGTTTCATAAACACCAAATTGCATGCTATCACTAGGGTTGACAAGTTATGAGATGGAACTAGGGTTTAGTGACCTCTTTACAAGTTATGAGATGGAACTAGGGTTTAGTGACCTCTTTACAAGTTATGAGATGGAACTAGAAACACATGGACATGTACAAATTGGAAACCAACTAGGGTTTCATGAACACCAAATTGTATGCTATCACTTGGGTTGAAAAGTTATGAGATGGAACTAGGGTTTAGTGACCTCTTTACAAGTTATGAGATGGAACTAGAAACACATGGACATGTACATATTGAAAACCAACTAGGGTTTTATGAACACCAAATTGCATGCTATCACTAGGGTTGACAAGGTATGAGATGGAACTAGGGATTAGTGACCTCTTTACAAGTTATGAGATGGAACTAGAAACACATGGGCAATTAAAAATTGGAAACCAACTAGGGTTTCATGAACACTAAATTACATGCTATCACTAGGGTTGACAAGTTATGAGATGGAACTAGGGTTTAGTGACCTCTTTACAAGTTATGAGATGGAACTAGAAACACATGGACATGTACATATTGAAACCAACTAGGGTTTTATGAAATCTAGAAACACATGGACATGGACATATTGAAAACAAACTAGGCTTTCATGAACACCAAATTGCATGCTATCACTAGGGTTGACAAGTTATGAGATGGAAATAGGGTTTAGTGACCTCTTTACAAGTTATGAGATTAAACTAGAAACACATGGACATGTACATATTGAAAACCAACTAGGGTTTCATGAACACCAATTTGCATGCTATCACTAGGGTTGACAAGTTATGAGATGGAACTATGGTTAAGTGACCTCTTTACAAGTTATGGGATGGAACTAGAAACACATGGACATGTACAAATTGGAAACCAACTAGGGTTTCATGAACACCAAATTGCATGCTATCACTTGGGTTGAAAAGTTATGAGATGGAACTAGGGTTTAGTGACCTCTTTACAAGTTATGAGATGGAACTAGAAACACATGGACATGTACATATTGAAAACCAACTAGGGTTTCATGAACACCAATTTGCATGCTATCACTAGGGTTGACAAGTTATGACATGGAACTATGGTTTAGTGACCTCTTTACAAGTTATGAGATGGAACTAGAAACACATGGGCAATTAAAAATTGGAAACCAACTAGGGTTTCATGAACACTAAATTGCATGCTATCACTAGGGTTGACAAGTTATGAGATGGAACTAGGGTTTAGTGACCTCTTCACAAGTTATGAGATGGAACTAGAAACACATGGACATGTACATATTGAAACCAACTAGGGTTTTATGAACACCAATTTGCATGCTATCACTATGGTTGATAAGTTATGACATGGAACTATTGTTTAGTGACCTCTTTACAAGTTATGAGATGGAACTAGAAACACATGGACATGTACATATTGAAAACCAACTAGGGTTTATGAACACCAATTTGCATGCTATAACTAGGGTTGACAAGTTATGACATGGAACTATGGTTTAGTGACCTCTTCACAAGTTATGAGATGGAAATAGAAACACATGTACATGTACGGTATGGTGTGGTACATGTTATTATGGTATGGTATGATGTTAGTATGTTATGGTACATGTTATGTTATTATAGGGTGTTATAGGATATGATGTTAGTATTGTAGGGTATGGTTGTTATATTTTTATCTATTTCAACAATATGATCTTAGGATCTTTACTGAGAGAATATTAAGCACAACAATCAATCACAAGAGACAATGAACACAAATATTTTCCTCGAGGAAATCATAAAGGAGAAAACCCTGCAAATTCCTCAGACATAGAATGAGCACCAAAAGTAAAACCCAAAGATACAAAGATGATCTCCCAACAGTAGTTGTCTCTCTCTCTCTCTTGTCCCAACTTCTTCTCTCTCTCTCAGTTATGCTCTACAACTAAGTGTGAGTGAATATATGATAAATAGAGAGGCCCACTCTCTATTTATACTAATTCCCGACTTGACAATAAATTACCATGGCCAACTTCTCTAGGAGAGTCTAATAACCCTAGTGCCCCAAAACTACAGGGACGTTAACCCTTGAACAATAAGGAGGGTTACCCTCTATGACTTTACATGACTTGTTTACATTATTGATTCTCCTGATAGGAACATTAGGGCATGAAATGACTCAATTACATTACAGATACTTCCCGATAGGAACATTGGGGTACACTACATAAGATATACAAGTGAATACATTCTGAAGTTACAAATACATCAACACTCTCTCTTAACTAGGAAGGTATTCTCTTGACACAATTGATCAGCACAAGTCTTATTCTCTGGATCAAGTCTGGATCATCACTGGATCTTCATCAAGTCTAGATCATCACTGTATATTCATCAAGTCTAGATCATCACTAGATCTTCATCGAGTCTGGATCAACTATTGGATCTTCATCAAGTCTGGATCATCACTGGATCTTCTTCGAGTCTGGATCAACACTAGATCTTCATCAAGTTTGTATCATCACTAAATCTTCCTCAAGTTTGGATTATCATTGGATATTCACTAATTCTATATCATCATTGGATCTTCATCAAGTCTGTATCATCACTGATGTATCATCATCAAACAAATGGTGTTATCTCTCAATTCTACTTATCACAGGAAGTTCTACAGAGCCATCCATTTTTCATGATGGTTGTACGCCTAGCCTCCATGCAGGTCTTCATATTCTTTAGCACTTATATCTGACCCAGTCAGAAAGGCTTGCCCAACACTTACATCTAACTATGGGAGGAACACATCCACCACCATGTTAGAAAGGCACGCCCATCACTCACATCTAACCATGAGAGGAACACATCCACCACCATGTCAGAAAGGCCTAGCAATTACATCCAACCATGGGAGGAACACATCCAAGAACCATGTCAGAAGGGCCCAACACTTAAATTCACCGACATGATAGGACACACCTACTATCATCTATGAAAATGCTGAGCACTTACAATCACCAGCATGATATGACACAGCTACTATCATCTGTGAAAAGGTCCAACAATTACAACCATCAGCATTATAGGACACACCTACTATCATCTGTGGAAAGGCCCTGCACTTACATCTAATCATGTTGGAGCCAATCCCATAGTCATATCAGAATGGATTTGCACTTACATCTGACCATGTGGGAGCCAATCCCACAGTCATATTAGAATGGCTATGCACTTACATCTGATCATGTGGGAGCCAATCCCACAGTCATATCAGAATGGCTCTGTGCTTACATATGATCATGTGGGATCCAATCCCACAGTCATATCAAAATGGCTCATGGACTTATCTCTTCCCCTTAGAAGGAACCTCGATCTGGAGAACACTAATCTTCTCCCTGAAGTACTCAAACTTCACTCTAGCTAATGGTTTGGTCAACACATCAGTTATCTTTTCGTTCGTCGTAACATACAGGAGCTTCACTGCTCCTCTCTACACCATATCCCTAATATAGTGATATTTGATCTCGATATGCTTCAACTTGTCATGGAACACTAGGTTCTCTGACAACTTCACACAACTTTGGTTGTCGCAATATATACAAGTAGCATCCAACTGGAGATCAAACAAATCAGATAGTAGCTTCCTCAGCCACACTGCCTCACAACTAGCCGAACAAGCTACAACATACTCTGCTTCAGCTGTACTCAGTTCCACACAGGATTGCTTTCTGCTAAACCAATAGATCACACCTGATCCCATACTGAAGCAGCACCTTGAAGCACTCTTCCTATCAATGGCACTTTCTTCCCAATCTGAATCCACATAACCTTCCAGGTTATTCTTCTGATTTGCCTCATACTTGACCCCATAATCAACTGTACCCTTTGGGTACCTCAGAATATGCTTTGCAGCAATCAGGTGAACATGTCTTAGATCTGTCAGAAACTGGCTCAATGTGTTCACAACAAAGAAAATATCCGGTCTTGTATTCGTCAGGTACATCAAGGACCCAATCATCTAATGATACATTGTAGCATCAACCGTATTTGATGAAGCATCACTCAATAGATTCAAGTTCGATGCCATAGGTGTGGTCATTTCCTTGTAGTCCATCATCCCGAACCTCTTCAGGATCTCTACTGTATACTTCCTTTGTCCTAGGGAGATCCCATCCGTATTCTGCCACACCTCCAAGCCTAGAAAGTAGTGCATCATAACCAATTCCTTCATCTCGAACTCAGCAGCAAGCTTCCTCTTCGTGTCATCAATCAACCCATCCACACCTGTTACAAACAGGTCATATACATACATTAGGAGTATCAATGGGTTTCCTTCTTCAACCTTGTAGCAAAAGGTTGGAATCTGCTTTACTCTTAGTAAAGCCCAAACTGGATAGGAATTTGTCAATTCTACCACACCATGTCCTGGGTGCTTGTTTCAAACTGTACAGAGATTTATTTAATTTACACACATGAGTCTCCAAGTCATGTGTCTCAAAACCGAGTGGCTGCTCCACATACACTTCCTCTTACACTACACCATTCAAGAAAGAAGTCTTGACATCCATTTGGTGTATCTTCCATTTCATTACTACAGCCAGAGCAAGTGCTGATTTGATGGAAGTGTATCTTAGTACATGTGGAAAAGTTTCTTCATAATCTATTTCTTCTTTCTGGGAGAATCCATGAGCCACAAATATTGCTTTGTATTTCTCTATGCTACCATCTGCAGCATGCTTGATCTTGTAGATCCACTTGGAAGTCACAATAGACTTCCCCTCTGGTCTAGGGACAACATCCCAGACATCATTCTTCATGATCGAATGGTACTCCTCGATCATAGAATCCTTCCATTCTTTCTTTCCTGCCACTTCTTCATATTTGGAAGGTTCTTTATCAATGATGTCACATAATAGGGCTACATATCTGGAGCAGGACCTAGTTCTCTTTGTTTCTCTATATATTTCTTTTGGATCCCCATATCATTTTGCACCTTGGATAACCTCTCCTACCCATGCAAGTTTCCTCTTGTGAGGATTATTTTCCTGAGGTGGATCTACAGGTTCCTTATGTTCTTCCATTTCTCGATCCTCTTCTGGATTTGCTTTGTTTATTGTTGTATTAGGGATTCTATGTACTTCTATTTCTTCAGAGTCTTCAACTGGTCTCTTTTTGGATTTGTTGTAACCTGAATCTTCGTCAAATTTTATGTCTCTGCTAATGTCGATCTTCTTGAATCTTGGGAATTATATTCTGTAAGATTTCGAGCTTTCACTATATCCCAGAAATATACCCTTCTTTCCAAAAGGATCTAGCTTTGTCCTCTTTTCTTTTGGAATGTGAATGTATACTGGACAACCGAATATTATGAGATGGTTGACCTCTGGTTTCTTTCCGGAGAAAACTTCTTCAGGTGTCTTGTTCTCAAGTACTCTGTGTGGAGTACGGTTATGTACATACATCGCTGTCCTGGAAGCTTCTGCCCATAGATGCATGATTGTTCTCTGTGTGGTTTTCGATAAAGGCTTTGAATTCCCTGAACTTGTTCAATACTTCATCCTTGATTTTCAAGAATTATATCCATGTCTTCCTAGAAAAATCATCAATGAAAGAAACATAGTATACATACCCACTCAATGACCTGTGTGACATCGGACCGCATACATCGGAGTGGATGATTTCCAAGATTCCTTTTTCCTTGCTCTCGCTACTTGGAAATGTCTTCTTTGTGTTCTTTCCTTTCGCACATCCTTTGCATACACCATCATGTTTTGTATGCATTTTTGGAAGACCTTCAATAACTTTGCTTGCAAGTGGTAGTGCCCTATAGTGCACATGTGCAATCCTTCTATGCCAAAGTTCATTTGGCTCTACCGAGTCATGGACCAAGTCTTGTTCTAGATGGCCTTTCGATTTGTATAGTCCTCCTTATTGTTCTCCAATCACTACTGCATCATCTATAGTCTTTCCTTTTGGCCACATAAGGACTTAGCCATCTATAGATGCAACCCTCATGCCTTTTGCATCCAATGTAGAGATGGAGAGAAGGTTCTTCTTTAGTCCTGGTACAAATAGGGCATCCTTCATCTTCATAGAGTTTTCAAAGTCTATTTTATAGGAGGATTCACCATTATCTTTTATTAGATATTGGTAGTCATCTCCAAGTTTCACCTTGTGAGGTGACTCATGTTCGAAAAGTTTCACAAAAGATTCCTTGAATCCTGTCATATGTTTGGAAGCCTCACTATCAATGAGCCATGTGTAACAGTGCCTATGAGGGCAGAAATCAAAACATATTCTTCTTCATTTTCTTCTTTGGCTTTCTTTCTGGGAGGTTCATCATCCTCTGTAGTGTGAGCATAATGTCTTTTCTTTTTTCCCTTCTTCTTGTGAGAGCCATTTTTGTTTCTAGGACATTCTCTAGCATAGTGTCCTTTCTTGTCACATGTATAGCATATGATTTTAGCCAAATATTTATTAGATATTCTAAGATTACCTTTCTGGTGAGAGGGCTTACCTTTGTGATAGTTTGTTCTGCTACTCTTAGATTGTACTATGAGAGCTTGATCTTCATTTCCCATATTTTCTTCTCGAGCTACTATCTGAGCTTCTTCTTGTGAGTGTTCCTCCCACAGTCTACTAAATTTAACTAGCTTCTTTCTAGCACATATCCCTTGAATAAAGGAGTCCCATGATCTAGGGAGGCCATTCAAGGTGGTCATCACAATTTATGCATTCTCTACTTCTTCATCTACTGCTTCAAGTTGTTCCTTTATCTGAGAGACCCTTGTGAAGTATGACTGTATGGTCTCTACATTCTGGATCTTTACATTCTTCAATTGGTTCCTCAAAGTCATCTTCAGATTTATGTTCTTCCCTTCAAATAGCTTGGTCAAGGCATCAAACATTGCCTTAGGTGTCTTTAGGGAGGAAACCTATGGTATGAGGTGATCCTTAATTGAATTAGAAATAATCCTCTTAGCCATGACCAACTTCTTTTTGTGTAAGGCCTTAGCCTCATCTCCATATGGAAATGGAACCTATTCATTGATGTAAGAGTCCAACTCATTTTCTTCCAGGACCAGGGAGATCCTATACTTCCAAGCTCGGAAGTTATCAACTCCCTCAATATTTTCATCAAGCTTGGTATGATGAGACATCTTAAATTAGAACCTCAAATGGAAATACAAAATATTTAGATCTTACCAATTTGAAAAGCTGAAAACTGGATCTGGAGCTGATCTTCTGCAGTGCTGGTTTTCTGGTTCCAGGGTAGATTAGGGTTTGAATTTCCTGGATTTCTACCCAACAAAAAACCTTTATTCTTATCTCTAAAATTTGATTTTGAGGAGGAGAGTACTCCTATCCCGGGCTCACTAAAAAAATCCTCTTCAATGAAAATCCCTAATTTCCCAATGCAGTGGTAGGTCAAAAACTGAAAGTGCTCAGAATCAGATTCTGCTTCAACAGAAATATGCGCCCTCCAATGGAGGTTGAGCCTAGACTTCTTTTGTTTATGGATTGTGGAGAGAGACCCAAAAAGTAAGAATCCCTATCTTCAGCAGCTGCACAGTGTCTTCTTCTCAGGTTAGCTCTGATACCATGTTATATTTTTATCTATTTCAATAATATGATCTTAGGATATTTACTGAGAGAATAACAAGCACATCAATCAATCACAAGAGACAATGAACACAAAGATTTTCCTCGGGGATACCATAAATGAGAAAACCCCGCAACTTCCTTAGAGATAGAATGAGCATCAAAAGTAAAACCCAAAGATACAAAGATGATCTCCCGACAGCAGTTGTCTCTCTCTCTCTCTTGTCCCGGCTTCTTCTCTCTCTCTCTCTCAGTTATGTACTACAACTGAGTGTGAGTGACTATATGATAAATAGAGAGGCTTACTCTCTATTTATACTAATTCCTGACTTGATAATAACTTACTAGGGCCAACTTCTCTAGGAGAGTCTAATAACCCTAGTGCCCCGAAACTACGGGGACTTTAACCCTTGAACAATAAGGAGGGTTACCCTCTATGACTTTACATGACTTGTTTACATTATTGATTCTCCCAATAGGAACATCGGGGTATGACATGACTCAATTACATTATAGATACTTCCTGAGTTGGGTCATCGATCTGGTGCTCTTCAACCACCGGTGCCTCACTAGAATCCTGCATAAAGTAACATATGTCAATTTCAGTTAATAAAAATAATCAGAGACATATATACTACATGGATGGAAAATGATGTTTTCAAAGAAAGTGAAACATACATGTACCTGACGGGGGGGAAGAGGTGGGTCACCAACAAAATCGCTTTGGTGCTCTTTAAACACCACTAGCTCAATAGATTCCTGCATAAAGTAACATATGTCAAAGCGATACATAAACGTACAAAAACATACAAAGAGAAAGCACCAAATCAAAGAAAGTGATACATAAACGTACAAAGAAAGCAATACATAAACGTACTTGCTGACTCGTCAGAGGTGGGTCACTGATCTGGTGCTCTTCAAGCACCTGCGCCTCACTAGAAGCCTGCATAAAGTAACATATGTCAATTTCAGATAATAAAATGAATCAGAGACATATGTACTAAATGGACGGAAAATGATGTTTTCAAAGAAAGTGAAACATACATGTACCTGGTAGGTGGGAAGAGGTGGGTCACCAAAAAACTCGCTTTGGTTCTTTTCAAGCACCACTAGCTCAATAGATTCCTACATAAAGTAACATATGTCAAATCGATACATAAACGTACAAAAACGTACAAAGAGAAAGCACCAAATCAGAGAAAGCGATACATAAACATACAAAGAAATCGATACATAAACGTACCTACTGCCTCGTCAGAGGTGGGTCGACAACAACCTTGTTTTGGTGCTCTTCAAGCACCACTGGCTTAATAGATGCCTGCATAAAGTAACATATGTCCATGCCAGATAATACAAAGAAAATGAGACATATCAATGGGGGCAACAAGGAAAAAGATACTTGCATGTACAAAAAGAAATATAAGCAAGAGTTGCAATATATAAATATACCTGGGGGATGTGAGGAGGTGTGTAACTAGTGGATTGATTAACTAGCGATGAGAGAAAAGGACTTCTACTTGCATTAACGAAGAAGTTCACTTTTTGGACATATTCATCAAACTCACGTTCCTACGTACAAAAGGATAAAGATACAATTAAACAATTTCAAAAAATAAAAAAAGTACATGTTGAATCATTAAAATCACAATTAAAAGAAAGCGATACATAAACGTACCTGCTGGCTCGTCAAAGGTGGGTCATTGATCTAGTGCTCTTCAAGCACTGGTGCCTCACTAGAAGCCTACATAAAATATATATGTCAAATTCAGATAATAAAAAGAATCATAGACATATATGCTACATGGACGAAAAATGATGTTTTCAAAGAAAGAGAAACATACATGTACTTGGCAGGGGGGAAGAGGTGGGTTGCAAACAACCTCGCTTTGGTGCTCTTCAAGCACCAATGGCTCAATAGATGCCTGCATAAAGTAACATATGTCAATGTCAGATAATACAAAGAAAACGAGACATATACAAGATGGACGAAAAATGATTTTTTCAAAGAAAGCAAAACATAATTAAAAGCATATTTAAAAGCATAATTAAAAGCATATTTAAAATAATACCTGCGTCTGGGAATCTACCTCTACATGAGAGGGACTAGGCTGGGATTCAATGTACTCATCCTGATCACCCTGCATAAAACATATTATATCCAGATTAGGATGTATTGAATGTTACAATCTCGACTATAAATATGTAAATAACGTTGACAAATTAAAAAGTATCATTCTTACAGCTAATAGTGGAGAACCAAACCCATATGCAATATTGACAGCAGCATCAATGTTCTCAACATTAATCAGCGGATTATCCAAATCTAGGGTGCCATGGGACACCAGCTGTATATTTGTTCACATAATTTGTTAGATAATTGAATAGAAATAAATTGCGAAACAATTGAAAATTGTGATATAAAACAAAATATAATATGAAAATAATGATTTTTACTTACAAATCGAAGTAATCCATCGTCCCAGAAATCTGAAGCAGGGCCACAGCATATGCCTCCACACGCTGTGCAAGGGTGTGGAGTAACAAGGTGCTCTGAAAGCTCTGTGTCTCCAGCGTGATTTGTAGATGGATCCTTACTGTGTGATGGACCGGCCTTAGAAGTTCCAACCCCTTGGCCTACATTGCCTTGGAAATTAGTCCCATGCTGAAGCAATGTATCCGCCAAGTCAAATAAGGCCTCTTGTGTATCCTCAATCACGGGACCCATAGGAGGATATACTCGAGGGGGTTTTGGTGTGCATGGAGGGTGTGGCGCACGGTTAGGATCCTTCCTGGCCCCTTCCCTATCTTGGAACATCCCATGATCAACACCCTGGAATCGTAAAATATCGAAATAGTTAACATGTTTCCCTAGGATGAATTCTGCATACAACATCCTGAGGAAATAAAATGGGATGTCCCTATTCCCATGAGGTTCTTCATTGAATACCATATACCAATGATCCATCCAATTGGATTTCACATTTGGTTCCACGCACCAATCTATGGAAATGTGTGCTCGACTGGTGGGTGGAACCAATCCAATGCTAGGGTCTCGGAATAATGAAAACAACTGGTCTTTTGTAGTCTTTAGGTTTTTGATGTCTTTATAACTCAAACCATTGGAATAGTATTGCCTCTTGGATTCTCTGTACGAGATAATGTTGTACAGAGCTCCTTGGGCATTAGCAATTGTGTTTGATATGGTGTCCAATGCCTCGGCTAAATATTGCCTCAAATGATCCCCCCCTCTAAAACATCAACTAAGGCACCTCAATGCACCCAAACGCTCCAGAATTTGTGAGTTTCGGTCTTCTTCCCCCTCCGGGTTTGGGTTTGGGTTCGTGTTTGGGATCATGTTTGGGTTTGGTTCTTGGTTATTAGTGGGTTCATTTTCCACAGTATCTTGCTCATTTCTGTTATTTGTTAAGATTTAAACAACAAAACACAAATTGTTTTAATTTATCATTCTTTGATTTAATTCAATTTTTTTATTAAATTTGTTTTAACAAATATAAAAACTATGAAATTAACAAAAACAATAAAAAATTGAAAACAATTTGTATTTGATATGAGTACTTACCTCCCATTGGAGCCAAGCCACCTCCACAACCACCTCCAAATCGACCTCCAAATGCTCAAACACAAATCGATGGTGCGGTTTATCGCTCTCCTGAAATGCTCATTGTGCAAATGACAAAGTGAGGCCCGCGACCTCAGTTTTTTTTTGTTATTTGTTTTCCATATCGCATATGCGATGTTTAACTTTAAAAAAATGCATATGCGATATATCGCATATGCAATACTGCCTTACTATATATCGCATATGCGATGTTTAACTTTAAAAAAATGCATATGCGATATATCGCATATGCAATACTGCCTTACTATATATCGCATATGCGATGTTTAACTTTAAAAAAATGCATATGCGATATATCGCATATGCAATACTGCCTTACTATATATCGCATATGCGATGTTTAACTTTAAAAAAATGCATATGCGATACTGCCTTACTAACCTTAGCCTCATCTTTGGGCTTGGGCTTTTCCAAAAGTACCATCAATAATGCATGCATTACCGATTTACACTTCGGAAGTGCATTTCCGATTTCTTAAGTTGCACTAAAAAGTGGAACCAACTTCGTGCGAGCGCCCTTATTCATTATTAAGACGTGTATTATTCTCTTCTTGTCTATTTCTTCTCTTTTTATGCTATATCTAGGACTTGGTAACATAACATAGATTTCATAAATACTGTAATATAAACACATAGCAAACTTATCAAAGTACTACAGAACAATTTACAGTGCTAAAGAAAAACTCAAAAAAAATATGTATAGAGAGGAATTATCCTTTCCGATATATATATATGGAAACAATATAATAAGGGTTCATAACCTTTCAAAAAAGGCATTATGAACATATGATATCAAGGAATATAAAAATATGGTTGGGTGAACGAATATTTATATTAGATGTTCAATAACATTAGTGCAAACATGGAAGACAAACCATATCATTTTAGCCAAGTAAGTTCAATTCATATTTTATATACATATATTTATATATATAGTTTTGAGTAGATAAAGAGCATGATCTTACATAACCTAGGTGCAATGAATTTAAATATCAAGTAAATAAGTTGAAACCTTTACCGATTTATTTACTAGCAATTTTCTAGAATAACCACATAGCAAACTTACTAAAGGAGTTCTTTACTAGAATAACGATTTATATACTTATTTTGTTATGGCTTTTTATTTTTATTTGCAACATATCACTAGCCATTTTCTATTACAAACAGATAGAAAACTTAACTCCTTATAGGCCTATAACGTTATATAAAGTTAGGAAGGGGCTTACTTAGAAAACCATGCTAAGGCATATCCTTTGAAATGCATGAATAAATATTTATATAAGTCGAAAGAAAATCCATAGCAAGGTTGAGTTCAATGCATCCCGCTGAACACTTGGTTTAATTTCTATGGTGAAATTTGTACATTATCAATTAGGATATGAAAACCATCACACTTAAAATTAATTATCGTGGTTAGATTCTCTGCAACACTATTGAGTTTAACGTTATATGCCTATGTGTATCATGAAGTTGTAACATTGTAGGAGGACTGTACATGCCTTACTTAAATAATGAGATTATAAATCTCGCAAAACTTATCTTTTAGCAAATGAGTAGAAGATTCACACAGTTTATTTAGATTTCTTGTCTACTTGCGAAAGGTGGTATTTTCTGTCTCTGAGTTTGGTGTTTTTCGAGCCAACTATAAAAATGTGGAGCTTCATAGTTCTGTGAATTGAATGAAGTAACGCTAGGATGGAAATTCTATAGCTTAAATTGGCGGTATTGTGGGACAGGCTGGATTACTTAGGACAAAGTGGTAATGGATAACACTTTTGTTTGCATGTTTAAGTATGTTGGATAGGAAAAGTGTGATGTTAGCAAACATGAAACTCCTTTTTGTATGTTGCAGGTTTTAATCCAACATACTTACAGGGTAAGGAGAAACTCCTTGGTATATAGCAAAAAACCATAGGTGCAAAGAAACAAGAGGGTTAGACATAATATAGGTACATGAATTCAAATAAAAACTAAAAAAATAAGTTGAACTAAGTTCAAGAAACTTTTTATTGTTGGCAGCACACTCTGAATATTTTAAGATTGCATAAGAAACCGTGACCATATGGAGTCGACGACGTGATACACAATAAAATGGAACTGTAGATGCAATGAATGGGGCATAACCCTTTATTTAGAATCTGTGTGGTAAACCATTATAGATAGTATTATGCTCTTCTATCCTGCCACACTACAGAAGAAACTGCAATCATGAACGAGAACTAACAAATATCCAGATTAGTTAACTACTCATGCATGATTGTAGTTTCTTCTGCATCATGGTAGATGTACAACGATTAAATAATATTTAGATTAAATAGTAATCATACCCATTTAAAACTAACGAAATATGATGGCCATTGGTTTAAGTGCAGTTGTAAACCTGCAATGGTGATATGAATGTTGGTGGATTAAGTTCACGAAGCTTCCTACAGTTGACAATGCGATGTTAATATATTCAAGACTACAGAGAAAAAGCATTGATGCTATGGAGTGAACGCTGTTATATCCAATAAAACACAATAAGGATCAACACTTGGTACTGTAATGTTGTAATGTGTATCTTATGTGATAATTGAACTATATTTGATAGTTGGGAATCCAGTTAATGTGTATAAGAATTAGTCAAACTCCATTTGGAAGCTAGGAGTAACTAGAGTTGTTATGTTAACTCCAATAATTTTTTATTAAATTTTAAATTAACTATTAGATACAAATATTAGATTGACTCCAACGATTATATAACTATGAGTTTAACTTCAACTATAATATTAACAATCACAAATTAAGTGGTCATTATATTAGATTAACTCTTAGATACAAATAATTAACATATTTTTTTAAGAAAAAAACATGATCAATGTATCAAATATATGCCTCTCTCCATATTAAAACATAATAATCTTATTAATATTGTTGGTTATTGCTAGTATATATAAATTTGAGTAGTCAAGAAAAAAAGTTATCATGTTCTAAATTTCGATTTCATTCTAGATATAACATGTTTGCCTTACTACCTTATTCAAAATTGGTTTATGATATAATTACATTCCTGAAAAGGTTATATCAATAAGTGGTGTGCCACCGATTTAATCTCAATCCCATTGTCTCTATATACCTTGAAACTCAACTATTTGTTAATTAATAACCTAATTTAATTAATTATTATCATAATTATTGAACATTTCATTAATTCCACGGGCGTTAATATCATGATCAATTTGATTAAATTAGAAAGAAAAGTACACTACTGAAGTTCTTCCCGTGAAACAAATTGATTAAAAAGTACTCTCATTTCAGTGCTTTTACTACATAGCGAGAGAAGATTTTTCATACTAATAAGATGGAAACAATTAAACATATCAATCTGTTAAAAAAGGAAGAATGCATGGCATGAAAAACATGTATATTATCAGAGGGCTTATCATATAATTTGGTTTACAACATACATCTCAGTATCTCGAAAATATGAATATACTAGCAACAACCACATTAAATTAATAATGTGTCTGAATACGTCGATAGGCGTAAATTTAAGCACATACTATAGGAAAAAACATTAATATAAAAAGTATGTGTCTAAATTTACGCCTATCGGCGTATTCACACACATTATTAATTTAATGTGGTTGTTGCTAGTAAAGGGTGCGCACATAGACATATCTACAAAGTATTAATAGAAATAATATTGGTTATTTAATCATAATATAAAATAAAGAATATTTAATATATTTATTACCATATTATTTAATTAATATAAAACATAATATACTTAAAATATTATTAATACAATGTTTTTCTGTATAGTATATATGAAAAATATATTATGAAGTTAATTATATCCAATATTTATTATTCACATGTTATGAACTAACCTAATAACAGATATCATCACAAATTCATAATGTAACCTAGCCATAATGTTCCATACCATGTTATTGATGTACCAAGTCAACATATGTTCATTATTATTAGAATGAAAATGATCAACATCACAATGTGACATAACCAACGTTTTTCTCTATAGTATGTATTGTGTCGCAAAACATACGAAGATGTGACATTATGATGATGACGATGATGATGATGATGACGATGATGATTATGATGATGAGGGTAATGATGAGGAGGAGGAGGAGGGTGAAGATTATGATGATGATGATGATGATGATGATGAGGATGGTGGTGTCGATGAAGATGATGATGATGGTGAGGATGACGGCGATGAATGATGATGATGAGGATCGAGGTTGATGATGATGAGGATGAGGGTGATGATGATGACCATGATGATGATGATGATGATGATGATGATGATGATGATGATGATGATGATGATGATGATGATGATGATGATGATGATGATGATGATGATGATGATGATGATGATGATGATGATGATGATGATGATGAGGATGAAGATGATGATGATGACCATGATGATGATGATGAGGTTGAGGGTGATGATGAGGAGGAGGAGGATGAGGGTGAGGATTATGATGAGGAGGAGGAGGAGGAGGAGGATGGTGATGATGATAAGGATGAGGGTGTCAATGAAGATGATGATGATGGTGAGGATGAGGGTGATGAATGGTGATGATGAGGATCAAGGTTGATGATGATGAGGATGATGGTGAATATGAGGAGCATGATGAATATGATGATGAGGAGGAGGATGGGGGTGTCAATGAAGATGATGATGATGGTGAGGATGAGGGTGATGAACGATGCTGATGAGAATCAAGGTTGATGATGATGAGGATGAGGGTGATAATGATGATGAGGTTGACGATGATGATGATGACCATGATGAAGCTGATGAAGAAGGAAGATGAGGGTGATGATGATGATGACCATGATGATGATGAGGATGAGGGTGATAATGATGATGAGGTTGACGATGATGATGATGACCATGATGAAGCTGATGAAGAAGGAAGATGAGGGTGATGATGATGATGACCATGATGATGATGATGAGGATGAGGGTGATGATGGTGATGGGGTTGAAGATGATGATGATGAGGATGAGGATGAGGATGATGACGGTGATGATGATGAGGATGATGATGATGACCATGATGATGATGATAATGATGATGACAATGATGACCATGATGATGATGATGACGATGATGATGATGATGACGACCATGATGATGATGACGACGATGATGATGATGATGATGATGATGATGACGATGATGATGATGATGATGATGATGAGGGTAATGATGATGAGGAGGAGGATGAGGGTGAAGATTATGATGATGATGATGATAAGGATGAGGATGGTGGTGTCGATGAAGATGATGATGATGGTGAGGATGAGGGCAATGAATGATGATGATGAGGATCGAGGTTGATGATGATGAGGATGAGGGTGACAATGAGGAGGATGATGGTGATGATGAAGATGATGGTGAACAATGATGGTGATGATGAAGACGATGATGACTATGATGATGATGATGAGGATGAGGGTGATGATGATGACCATGATGATGATGATGAGGATGATGGTGGTGGTGATGATGATGACCATGATGATGATGATGAGGTTGAGGGTGAGGATTATGATGATGATGAGGAGGAGGAGGAGGATGGTGATGAGGATGAGGATGAGGGTGTCAATGAAGATGATGATGATGGTGAGGATGAGGGTGATAAATGGTGATGATGAGGATCGAGGTTGATGATGATGAGGATGAGGGTGATGATGATGATGAGGATGATGGTGAATATGATGATGATGATAAATATGATGATGAGGAGGAGGATGGGGGTGTCAATGAAGATGATGATGATGGTGAGGGTGAGGGTGATGAACGATGTTGATGAGCATCGAGGTTGATGATGATGAGGATGAGGGTGATGATGATGAGGAGGACGAGGGTGACGATGAAGATGATGATGAACAACGACGGTGATGATGAGGAGGATGATGAATATGATGATGATGATGAGGATGAGGGTGGTGGTGATGATGATGATGATGATGATGATGATGACCATGATGATGATGATGAGGATGAGGGTGATGATGAGGAGGATGATGACTATGATGATGATGATGAGGATGAGGGTGATGATGAGGAGGATGATGACTATGATGATGATGATGAGGATGAGGGTGATGATGATGAGGAGGATGAGGGTGATGTTTAAGATGATGATGAACAATGATGGTGATTATCAAGAGGATGATGAATATGATGATGATGATGAGGATGACGATGATGATGATGATGACCATGATGATGACTATGAG